>CAUJRU010004071.1:12500-24326 GCA_963277665.1 Viscum album | reverse complement strand
GATGTTGTTGGTGATTCTACATGTCTGATCCTTCCACTAGTCATATGCTTGTCTCAAAGATCAGGTCCTGCATGATCAGTTGTGTGGGTTGATGGTTGCGCTTATGCGATTGTGTGGGAGTGGTGGATGGTTGTCAAGATACCGCGGTCTCCCTTTTTTGGGAAGGGAACGTTGGTCTCGTTGGCTCTAGGGGGTTGGGTATATCAATCCTTCCCTTGTGTCATGCATAGCGGGCTTTCCCTGCCTTCATGTGCTGCATTGTGATGCCTCTCGGGTTGCTTCCCTCGAGGCGTCACGGTCAGTTGTGTGGGTTGATGGTTGTGCTTACGCGATTGTGTGGGAGTGGTGGATGGTTGTCAAGATACTGCGGTCTCCCTTTTTTGGGAAGGGAACGTTGGTCTCGTTGGCTCTAGGGGGTTGGGTATATCAATCCTTCCCTTGTGTCATGCATAGCGGGCTTTCCCTGCCTTCATGTGCTGCATTGTGATGCCTCTCGGGTTGCTTCCCTCGAGGCGTCACGGTCAGTTGTGTGGGTTGATGGTTGTGCTTACGCGATTGTGTGGGAGTGGTGGATGGCTGTCAAGATACTGCGGTCTCCCTTTTTTGGGAAGGGAACGTTGGTCTCGTTGGCTCTAGGGGGTTGGGTATATAAATCCTTCCCTTGTGTCATGCATAGCGGGCTTTCCCTGCCTTCATGTGCTGCATTGTGATGTCTCTCGGGTTGCTTCCCTCGAGGCGTCACAGTCAGTTGTGTGGGTTGATGGTTGTGCTTACGCGATTGTGTGGGAGTGGTGGATGGTTGTCAAGATATTGCGGTCTCCCTTTTTTGGGAAGGGAACGTTGGTCTCCTTGGCTCTAGGGGGTTGGGTATATAAATCCTTCCCTTGTGTCATGCATAGCGGGCTTTCCCTGCCTTCATGTGCTGCATTGTGATGCCTCTGGGGTTGCTTCCCTTGAGGCGTCACGGTCAGTTGTGTGGGTTGATGGTTGTGCTTACGCGATTGTGTGGGAGTGGTGGATGGTTGTCAAGATACTGCGGTCTCCCTTTTTTGGGAAGGGAACGTTGGTCTCCTTGGCTCTAGGGGGTTGGGTATATAAATCCTTCCCTTGTGTCATGCATAGCGGGCTTTCCCTGCCTTCATGTGCTGCATTGTGATGTCTCTCGGGTTGCTTCCCTCGAGGTGTCACAGTCAGTTGTGTGGGTTGATGGTTGTGCTTACGCGATTGTGTGGGAGTGGTGGATGGTTGTCAAGATACTGCGGTCTCCCTTTTTTGGGAAGGGAACGTTGGTCTCCTTGGCTCTAGGGGGTTGGGTATATAAATCCTTCCCTTGTGTCATGCATAGCGGGCTTTCCCTGCCTTCATGTGCTGCATTGTGATGCCTCTCGGGTTGCTTCCCTTGAGGCGTCACGGTCAGTTGTGTGGGTTGATGGTTGTGCTTACGCGATTGTGTGGGAGTGGTGGATGGTTGTCAAGATACTGCGGTCTCCCTTTTTTGGGAAGGGAACGTTGGTCTCGTTGGCACCCTCATCCGTAAGTGGGGGATTAATTTCTCCTCGCTTTCATTTGGTCCTTGTGCATGTTTCCATGTGAATGATGGAACACGGTTTGGCTTGGTTGGATATCCGTTGAGAACACTAGTCAAATGCTTGTCTCAAAGATCAGTCTGTGCATGTACAGGGACAAACTAACCGAAAGATGGTGATATTGTGAAGGGTCTCATTAAATCAGTGACAAGTTTGACGTTCTCCTCGGTTATACATCAAGCGAAGAATGTGTATCTATTGTTTCGACAAGATACACGAGCGTCGTCACGCAGAGGTGATGACTCATTAAGGGGAATCCTGTCGATTTGGGAAGATGGTTTGGGCTTGTGTTGGGGTCTGAGTGGTTTGCTCAGTCATACCTCAAACATTGCAGATGTGGTTGGTGATGCTACCTGGCTGATCCTTCCATTAGTCATATGCTTGTCCCAAAGATCAGGTGGTGCATGTACAAAGGAAAAACTAATCGAATGGAATTGAATGTTCGGGACGACGGTTTGGGCTTGTGTTGGGGTCTGAGTGGTTAGCTCAGTCATACCTCAAACAATGCAGATGTTGTTGGTGATGCTACATGGCTGATCCTTCAACTAGTCATATGCTTGACTCAAAGATCAGGTCCCGCATGTACAAAGACAAACTAATCGAAAGATGGTGATACTGTGATGGGTCTCATTAAATTAGTGCCAGGGCTGACTTTCTCCTCAGTTATACATCAAGAGAAGAATCCCCAGGTGGGTGAGCTCCACCTAGAAGACCCTCACTTGTCCCTTCGGAGTTCTCCCTGTTGGTAGTGGAATTTTGTCAGTTATGATATACGGGCCCTGTTTATATGCTTGGGTTGAATTCTCTCGCACAATTGCGGTATTGAGCATCATGCAGAGGTGATGACTCATTAATTGGGTTCCTGTCGATTTGGAAAGACGGTTTGGGCTTGTGTTGGGGTCTGAGTGGTCTGCTCAGTCATACCTCAAACATTGCAGATGTGGTTGGTGATGCAACCTGGCTGATCCTTCCATTAGTCATATGCTTGTCCCAAAGATCAGGTTGTGCATGTACAAAGGACAAACTAATGGAACGGAATTGAATGTTCGGGATGATGGTTTGGGCTTGTGTTGGGGTCTGAGTGGTGAGCTCAGTCATACCTCAAACAATGCAGATGTTGTTGGTGATGCTACATGGCTGATCCTTCTACTAGTCATATGCTTGTCTCAAAGATCAGGTTGTGCATGATCAGTTGTGTGGGTTGATGGTTGCCCTTATGCGATTGTGTGGAAGTGGTGGATGGTTGTCAAGATACTGCGGTCTCCCTTTTTTGGGAATGGAACGTTGGTCTCGTTGGCGCTAGGGGGTTGGGTATATCAATCCTTCCCTTGTGTCATGCATAGCGGGCTTTCCCTGCCTTCATGTGCTGCATTGTGATGCCTCTCGGGTTGCTTCCCTCGAGGCGTGACGGTCAGTTGTGTGGGTTGATGGTTGTGCTTACGCGATTGTGTGGGAGTGGTGGATGGTTGTCAAGATACTGCGGTCTCCCTTTTTTGGGAAGGGAACGTTGGTCTCGTTGGCACCCTCATCCGTAAGTGGGGGTTTAATTTCTCCTCGCTTTCATTTGGTCCTTGTACATGTTTCCATGTGAATGATGGAACACGGTTTGGCTTGGTTGGATATCCGATGAGAACACTAGTCATATGCTTGTCTCAAAGATCAGTCTGTGCATGTACAGGGACAAACTAACCGAAAGATGGTGATACTGTGAAGGGTCTCATTAAATCAGTGACAAGTTTGACGTTCTCCTCGGTTATACATCAAGCGAAGAATGTGTATCTATTGTTTTTGCAAGATACACGAGCGTCATACAGAGGTGATGACTAATTAAGGGGAAACATGTCGATTTGGGAAGATGGTTTGGGCTTGTGTTGGGGTCTGAGTGGTTTGCTCAGTCATACCTCAAACATTGCAGATGTGGTTGGTGATGCTACCTGGCTGATCCTTCCATTAGTCATATGCTTGTATCAAAGATCAGGTCGTGCATGTACAAAGGACAAACTAATTGAATGGAATTGAATGCTCGGGACGACGGTTTAGGCTTGTGTTGGGGTCTGAGTGGTCTGCTCAGTCATACCTCAAACATTGCAGATGTGGTTAGTGACGCTACATGGGTGATCCTTCCACTAGTCATATGCGTGTCTCAAAGATCAGGTCCTGCATGTACAAGGACAAACTAATCGAAAGATGGTGATACTGTGAAGGGTCTCATTAAATCAGTGACACGGCTGACTTTCTCCTCGGTTATACATCAAGCGAAGAATCCCCAGGTGGGTGAGCTCCACCTAGAAGAACCTCACTTGTCCCTTTGGAGTTCTCCCTGTTGGTAGTGGAATTTTGTTGGTGCTGATGTAAGGGCCCCGTCTATATGCTTGGGTTGAATTCTCTCGCACAATTTTGGTTTCGGGTTCCAAGGGCTTGCTAAAAAGACGATGCGATACTAGACAGATATAACTTGGATGGGATGATGATAGATGAGCATGGTTGGTGTCCTGGTTCTTGGTTAAAAGTTTCGCAACGGTGGTTGAGTTCTTTTGAATGGTGGGATGTGGGGGGTGCGGCGGGACATAGGGCCTCCGTTCCTGTCATGACTCCTTTTCCTCAACGTCCCTGGAGCGTTGTGGGTTCGTCTGCTTAAAATCTGCCTCATGGCGGTTGAGTTCCTTCGGAAGGTGGGATGTGGGAGGCATGGCGGTGGGACGCTGTAATTCCTTTTCCTCACCGGTGGGATGTGGGGGGCATTGGAAAGAATGGGTTTTTGCCCAGTCTCATGCCGTGCCCGCCTTTTTCCTCACCTTTCATGGAGCGTTGCGGTTCGGGCTTGCTTAAAAGGCCACCTGTTGGTGGCGGAGTTCCTTGGATGGTGGGATGTGGGAGGCATGGTGGGTTGGTGTTCCTTTGTCGTCCCTCGACGCTCCTGCCCTTCCCTCGCCTTCTCTAGAGCAGTGCGGCTCTGCTTGCTTAAAAGCTGCCTCAGGGCGGTTGAGTTGCTGCGGATGGTGGGATGTGGGGGGCGCGGCGGGATTGGGTTTTTGCCCCGTCCCCTGACGTGCCTGCCTTTTCCTCCCCGTCTGTGGAGCATTGCGGGCTGGGTGCTTAAATACCGCCTCACGGTTTGTGGGATCCTGTGGATGGTGGGATGTGGGCGGCGCGGCGGGACATAGGACCCCCGTACCTACCATGACTCCTTTTCCTCGACGTCTCTTGAGCGTTGCTGGTTCGTCTGCTTAAAAGCTGCCTCATGGCGGTTGAGTTCCTACGGAATGTGAGATGTGGGAGGCACGGCGGGATGGGGGTTTCCCTCCTCATCCCCTGACGTTCCTACCTTTTTCCTCACTGGTGGGATGTGGGGGGTATGGGTGGGATTGGGTTGTTTCCCCGTCCTGTCGTACCCACCTTTTTCCTCACCTTTCATGGAGCGTTGCGGGTCGGGCTTTGCTTAAAATCCACTGATTGTGGTTGAGTTCTTGCAGATGTTGGGATGTGGGAGGCATGGTGGGATTGGGTTCCTTTGTCGTCCCTTGCTGTACCGCCTTTTCCTCACCTTCTCTGGAGCGTTGTGGAATTTTGGTAGTGGTTCAAGCGCGAAACTGTCGGTATCACCAGGATGCGAGAGCGTGCTCCTAAATTTCTCATTCAGTGATATTCCATGCGAACCATAGCAAGCTGCCTTGGGCAATGATTGGTGGGAGTGCTTTGCTCAACGCATTGTCGGGGCCACGTGCGAGTTATTTGGGTCCTAAGAAACTCACACCAACAGGGTAACGATTTCCATGGTTCATTATTGGACAAGTTGGGGTGCCTTCCTCCTCAGTCATGCCTTGGGTGATGATGTTCATAAGGGTGGCTTGAGAATGTGTATCTACTGTTTCTGCAAGATACACGAGCGTCATGCAGAGGTGATGACTAATTAAGGGGAAACATGTCGATTTGGGAAGAGATGGTTCGGGCTTGTGTTGGGGTCTGAGTGGTCTGCTCAGTCATACCTCAAACATTGCAGATGTGGTTGGTGATGGTACCCGGTTGATCTTTCCATTAGTCATATTATTGTCTCAAAGATCAGGCTGTGCATGTACGAAGGACAAACTAATCGAATGGAATTGAATGCTCGGGACGACGGTTTGGGCTTGTGTTGGGGTCTGAGTGGTCTGCTCAGTCATACCTCAAACATTGCAGATGTGGTTGGTGATGCTACATGGTTGATCCTTCCACTAGTCATATGCCTGTCTCAAAGATCAGGTCCCGCATGTAAAGGACAAACTAATCGAAAGATGGTGATACTGTGACGGGTCTCATTAAATCAGTGCCAGGGCTGACTTTCTCCTCGGTTATACCTCAAGCGAAGAATCCCCAGGTGGGTGAGCTCCACCTTGAAGACCCTCACTTGTCCCTTTGGAGTTCTCCCTGTTGGTAGTGGAATTTTGTTGGTGCTGATGTACGGGCCCCGTCTATATGCTTGGGTTGAATTCTCTCGCACAATTTTGGTTTCGGGTTCCAAGGGCTTGCTAAAAAGACGATGCGATACTAGACAGATATAACTTGGATGGGATGATGATAGATGAGCATGGTTGGTGTCCTGGTTCTTGGTTAAAAGTTTCGCAACGGTGGTTGAGTTCTTTTGAATGGTGGGATGTGGGGGGTGCGGCGGGACATAGGGCCTCTGTTCCTGTCATGACTCCTTTTCCTCAACGTCCCTGGAGCGTTGTGGGTTCGTCTGCTTAAAATCTGCCTCACGGCGGTTGAGTTCCTTCGGAAGGTGGGATGTGGGAAGCATGGCGGTGGGACGCTGTAATTCCTTTTCCTCACCGGTGGGATGTGGGGGGCATTGGAAAGAATGGGTTTTTGCCCAGTCTCATGCCGTGCCCGCCTTTTTCCTCACCTTTCATGGAGCGTTGCGGTTCGGGCTTGCTTAAAAGGCCACCTGTTGGTGGCGGAGTTCCTTGGATGGTGGGATGTGGGAGGCATGGTGGGTTGGTGTTCCTTTGTCGTCCCTCGACGCTCCTGCCCTTCCCTCGCCTTCTCTAGAGCAGTGCGGCTTTGCTTGCTTAAAAGCTGCCTCAGGGTGGTTGAGTTGCTGCGGATGGTGGGATGTGGGGGGCGCGGCGGGATTGGGTTTTTGCCCCGTCCCCTGACGTGCCTGCCTTTTCCTCCCCGTCTGTGGAGCATTGCGGGCTGGGTGCTTAAATACCGCCTCACGGTTTGTGGGATCCTGTGGATGGTGGGATGTGGGCGGCGCGGCGGGACATAGGACCCCCGTACCTACCATGACTCCTTTTCCTCGACGTCTCTTGAGCGTTGCTGGTTCGTCTGCTTAAAAGCTGCCTCATGGCGGTTGAGTTCCTACGGAATGTGAGATGTGGGAGGCACGGCGGGATGGGGGTTTCCCTCCTCATCCCCTGACGTTCCTACCTTTTCCCTCACTGGTGGGATGTGGGGGGTATGGGCGGGATTGGGTTGTTTCCCCGTCCTGTCGTACCCACCTTTTTCCTCACCTTTCATGGAGCGTTGCGGGTCGGGCTTTGCTTAAAATCCACTGAGTGTGGTTGAGTTCTTGCAGATGTTGGGATGTGGGAGGCATGGTGGGATTGGGTTCCTTTGTCGTCCCTTGCTGTACCGCCTTTTCCTCACCTTCTCTGGAGCGTTGTGGAATTTTGGTAGTGGTTCAAGCGCGAAACTGTCGGTATCACCAGGATGCGAGAGCGTGCTCCTAAATTTCTCATTCAGCGATATTCCATGCGAACCATAGCAAGCTGCCTTGGGCAATGATTGGTGGGAGTGCTTTGCTCAACGCATTGTCGGGGCCACGTGCGAGTTATTTGTGTCCTAAGAGACTCACACCAACAGGGTAACGATTTCCATGGTTCATTATTGGACAAGTTGGGGTGCCTTCCTCCTCAGTCATGCCTTGGGTGATGATGTTCATAAGGGTGGCTTGAGAATGTGTATCTACTGTTTCTGCAAGATACACGAGCGTCATGCGGAGGTGATGACTCATTAAGGGGAATCCTGTCGATTTGGGAAGATGGTTGGGGCTTGTGTTGGGGTCTGAGTGGTCTGCTCAGTCATACCTCAAACATTGCAGATGTGGTTGGTGATGCTACCTGGCTGATCCTTCCATTAGTCATATGCTTGTCTCAAAGATCAGGTTGTGCATGTACAAAGGACAAACTAATCGAACAGAATTGAATGTTCGGGACGACGGTTTGGGCTTGTGTTGGGGTCTGAGTGGTCAGCTCAGTCATACCCCAAACAATGCAGATGTTGTTGGTGATGCTACATGGCTGATCCTTCCACTAGTCATATGCCTGTCTCAAAGATCAGGTCCCGCATGTAAAGGACAAACTAATCGAAAGATGGTGATACTGTGACGGGTCTCATTAAATCAGTGCCAGGGGTGACTTTCTCCTCGGTTATATCTCAAGCGAAGAATCCCCAGGTGGGTGAGCTCCACCTAGAAGACCCTCACTTGTCCCTTTGGAGTTCTCCCTGTTGGTAGTGGAATTTTTTTGGTGCTGATGTAGGGGCCCCGTCTATATGCTTGGGTTGAATTCTCTCGCACAATTGCGGTTCCGTCTTCCAAGGGCTTGCTAAAAAGACAATGCGATACTAGACAGATATAACTTGGATGGGATGATGATAGATGAGCATGGTTGGTGTCCTGGTTCTTGGTTAAAAGTTTCGCAACGGTGGTTGAGTTCTTTTGAATGGTGGGATGTGGGGGGTGCGGCGGGACATAGGGCCTCCGTTCCTGTCATGACTCCTTTTCCTCAACGTCCCTGGAGCGTTGTGGGTTCGTCTGCTTAAAATCTGCCTCATGGCGGTTGAGTTCCTTCGGAAGGTGGGATGTGGGAGGCATGGCGGTGGGACGCTGTAATTCCTTTTCCTCACCGGTGGGATGTGGGGGGCATTGGAAAGAATGGGTTTTTGCCCAGTCTCATGCCGTGCCCGCCTTTTTCCTCACCTTTCATGGAGCGTTGCGGTTCGGGCTTGCTTAAAAGGCCACCTGTCGGTGGCGGAGTTCCTTGGATGGTGGGATGTGGGAGGCATGGTGGGTTGGTGTTCCTTTGTCGTCCCTCGACGCTCCTGCCCTTCCCTCGCCTTCTCTAGAGCAGTGCGGCTTGGCTTGCTTAAAAGCCGCCTCAGGGTGGTTGAGTTGTTGCGGATGGTGGGATGTGGGAGGCGCGGCGGGATTGGGTTTTTGCCCCGTCCCCTGACGTGCCTGCCTTTTCCTCCCCGTCTGTGGAGCATTGCGGGCTGGGTGCTTAAATACCGCCTCACGGTTTGTGGGATCCTGTGGATGGTGGGATGTGGGCGGCGCGGCGGGACATAGGACCCCCGTACCTACCCTGACTCCTTTTCCTTGACGTCTCTTGAGCGTTGCTGGTTCGTCTGCTTAAAAGCTGCCTCATGGCGGTTGAGTTCCTACGGAATGTGAGATGTGGGAGGCACGGCGGGATGGGGGTTTCCCTCCTCATCCCCTGACGTTCCTACCTTTTTCCTCACTGGTGGGATGTGGGGGGTATGGGCGGGATTGGGTTGTTTCCCCGTCCTGTCGTACCCACCTTTTTCCTCACCTTTCATGGAGCGTTGCGGGTCGGGCTATGCTTAAAAGCCACCGAGTGTGGTTGAGTTCTTGCAGATGTTGGGATGTGGGAGGCATGGTGGGATTGGGTTCCTTTGTCGTCCCTTGCTGTACCGCCTTTTCCTCACCTTCTCTGGAGCGTTGTGGAATTTTGGTAGTGGTTCAAGCGCGAAACTGTCGGTATCACCAGGATGCAAGAGCGTGCTCCTAAATTTCTCATTCAGCGATATTTCATGCGAACCATAGCAAGCTGCCTTGGGCAATGATTGGTGGGAGTGCTTTGCTCAACGCATTGTCGGGGCCACGTGCGAGTTATTTGGGTCCTAAGAAACTCACACCAACAGGGTGACGATTTCCATGGTTCATTATTGGACAAGTTGGGGTGCCTTCCTCCTCAGTCATGCCTTGGGTGATGATGTTCATAAGGGTGGCTTGAGAATGTGTATCTACTGTTTCTGCAAGATACACGAGCGTCATGCGGAGGTGATGACTCATTAAGGGGAATCCTGTCGATTTGGGAAGATGGTTGGGGCTTGTGTTGGGGTCTGAGTGGTCTGCTCAGTCATACCTCAAACATTGCAGATGTGGTTGGTGATGCTACCTGGCTGATCCTTCCATTAGTCATATGCTTGTCTCAAAGATCAGGTTGTGCATGTACAAAGGACAAACTAATCGAACAGAATTGAATGTTCGGGACGACGGTTTGGGCTTGTGTTGGGGTCTGAGTGGTCAGCTCAGTCATACCCCAAACAATGCAGATGTTGTTGGTGATGCTACATGGCTGATCCTTCCACTAGTCATGTGCCTGTCTCAAAGATCAGGTCCCGCATGTAAAGGACAAACTAATCGAAAGATGGTGATACTGTGACGGGTCTCATTAAATCAGTTCCAGGGGTGACTTTCTCCTCGGTTATATCTCAAGCGAAGAATCCCCAGGTGGGTGAGCTCCACCTAGAAGACCCTCACTTGTCCCTTTGGAGTTCTCCCTGTTGGTAGTGGAATTTTTTTGGTGCTGATGTAGGGGCCCCGTCTATATGCTTGGGTTGAATTCTCTCGCACAATTGCGGTTCCGTCTTCCAAGGGCTTGCTAAAAAGACGATGCGATACTAGACAGATATAACTTGGATGGGATGATGATAGATGAGCATGGTTGGTGTCCTGGTTCTTGGTTAAAAGTTTCTCAACGGTGGTTGAGTTCTTTTGAATGGTGGGATGTGGGGGGTGCGGCGGGACATAGGGCCTCCGTTCCTGTCATGACTCCTTTTCCTCAACGTCCCTGGAGCGTTGTGGGTTCGTCTGCTTAAAATCTGCCTCATGGCGGTTGAGTTCCTTCGGAAGGTGGGATGTGGGAGGCATGGCGGTGGGACGCTGTAATTCCTTTTCCTCACCGGTGGGATGTGGGGGGCATTGGAAAGAATGGGTTTTTGCCCAGTCTCATGCCGTGCCCGCCTTTTTCCTCACCTTTCATGGAGCGTTGCGGTTCGGGCTTGCTTAAAAGGCCACCTGTCGGTGGCGGAGTTCCTTGGATGGTGGGATGTGGGAGGCATGGTGGGTTGGTGTTCCTTTGTCGTCCCTCGACGCTCCTGCCCTTCCCTCGCCTTCTCTAGAGCAGTGCGGCTTGGCTTGCTTAAAAGCCGCCTCAGGGTGGTTGAGTTGCTGCGGATGGTGGGATGTGGGAGGCGCGGCGGGATTGGGTTTTTGCCCCGTCCCCTGACGTGCCTGCCTTTTCCTCCCCGTCTGTGGAGCATTGCGGGCTGGGTGCTTAAATACCGCCTCACGGTTTGTGGGATCCTGTGGATGGTGGGATGTGGGCGGCGCGGCGGGACATAGGACCCCCGTACCTACCATGACTCCTTTTCCTCGACGTCTCTTGAGCGTTGCTGGTTCGTCTGCTTAAAAGCTGCCTCATGGCGGTTGAGTTCCTACGGAATGTGAGATGTGGGAGGCACGGCGGGATGGGGGTTTCCCTCCTCATCCCCTGACGTTCCTACCTTTTTCCTCACTGGTGGGATGTGGGGGGTATGGGCGGGATTGGGTTGTTTCCCCGTCCTGTCGTACCCACCTTTTTCCTCACCTTTCATGGAGCGTTGCGGGTCGGGCTATGCTTAAAAGCCACCGAGTGTGGTTGAGTTCTTGCAGATGTTGGGATGTGGGAGGCATGGTGGGATTGGGTTCCTTTGTCGTCCTTTGCTGTACCTGCCTTTTCCTCACCTTCTCTGGAGCGTTGTGGGATTTTGGTAGTGGTTCAAGCGCGAAACTGTCGGTATCACCAGGATGAGAGACCGTGCTCCTAAATTTCCCATTCAGTGATATTCCATGCGAACCGTAGCAAGCTTCCTTGGGCAGTGATTTGCGGGAGTGCTTTGCCCAACGCATTGTCGGGGCCACCTGTGAGTTATTTGGGTCCTGAGAAACTCACACCACCAGGCAAACGGTTGCCATGGTTCATTATTGGACAAGTTGGGGTGCCTTCCTCCTCAGTCATGCCTTGGGTGATGATGTTCATAAGGGCGGCTTGAGAATGTGTATCTACTGTTTCTGCAAGATACACGAGCGTCATGCGGAGGTGATGACTCATTAACCGGGATCCTGTGGATTCGTGGGAAGTGATCGGTTTGGCTATTCTCATCGGTGCTGGGTAAAGGAAGGAATGAATGC
>CAUJRU010004071.1:0-2500 GCA_963277665.1 Viscum album | reverse complement strand
TTGACAATGAGCCGGGGTTCGTCGCGTGTGAGGTCCTACGTACCGACAATCGCGTGGAGACAATGCCATCCGAGTGAGACGATTTGAAGGGGCCTCGAGGCTTGTCTTGGTGGATGCGGGGTGCCTTGAAAGGAAGGACGCCGAGCTGGGGTTTGTCATATGTTGTTGGGTTCGGTATGTAACGACACCGACCACCTAAAGAGAATTCATTTCATGCGTGAGGACCCGCTCTGGACATGGGGTCTGTCTTCTCGGCGGTGGTCGACGATACGCGGGAAGGATGCCATGACGTGTCGGCGGCCTTCACGTGCCTAAGGGGTCACGTCGGTTGCCGTTCCTATGGTTTCATAGCTCTTTTAGGGCAACACGTGTTGTCTTTCATGCGCTGCGGTTCCCTCTGGGTGGTCTGAACCACTCAGTATGTCTCCTCGTCAGTGCTGATGTTTCCTGGTGGGAGAGCTGGAAATGCAGAAATGTCTCTTTAGGGGGGGAGTGGTCGGCGACCCCCCCTGGGCGTGGGTCTTGTCCTGCGTGCCCAGAGCCACCCAGTGACATGCCCACAGACATGGAAAAATGGCCTCTAGATGATTCCTCCTGTGCTTGGGGCTTGTCTTGCCCGCGGTAGTGCCCCATAAAAGCGATGACAATGAGACGGGGTTCGTCGCGTGTCAGGTCCGACGAACTGACAATCGCGTGGAGACAAAGCCATCCGAGTGAGACGATTTGAAGTGGCCTCGGGGCATGTCTTGGTGGATGCGACGTGCCTTGAAAGGAAGGACGTCGAGGTGGGGTTTTTCATATGTTGTTGGGTCCTGTATGTAATTACAATTACCACCTAAAGAGAATTCTTTTCATGAGTGAGGACCCGCTCTGGACATGGGGCGTGTCTTCTCGGCGGTGATCGACGATACGCGGGATGGATGCCATGACTTGTCGGTGGCCTTCATGTGCATAAGGGGTCACGTCGGTGGCCCTTCCTATGGTTTCATAGCTCTTTTAGGGCAACACGTGTTGTCTTTCATGCGCTGTGGTGCCCTCAGGGTGGTCTAAACCCATCAGTATGTCTCCTCGTCAGTGTTGATGTTTCCTGGTGGGATAGCTGGAAATGCATAAATGTCTCTTTAGGGGGGGAGTGGTCGGCGACCCCCCTGGGCGTGGGTCTTGTCCTGCGTGCCTAGAGCCACCCAATGACATGCCCAGTGACATGGAAAATGGCATCGACGCAATGCCCTGAATTCCTGATGATTCTTCCCGTGCTAGGGTCTTGTCTTGCCCGAGGTGGTGCGCCATAAAACCGATGACAATGAGATGGGTGGGGTTTGTCGCCTGTGAGATCCTACGGACTGACAATCGCGTCCAGACAATGGAATCCTAGTGAGGCGATTTGAAGGGGCCTCGGGGCCCGTCTTGGTGCGTGCGGCGTGCCTTGAAAGGAAGGACGTTGAGGTGGGGTTTGTCATATGTTGTTGTGTCCGGTATGTAAAGACAATGACCACCTAAAGAGAATTCATTTCATGCGTGAGGACCCGCTCTGGACATGGGTCCTGTCTCCTCGGCGGTGTTGGACGATACGCGGGACGGATGCCATGACGTGTCGGCGGCCTTCATGTGCCTAAGGGGCCACGTCGGTGTCCCTTCCTATGGTTTCATAGCCCTTTTAGGGCAACACGTGTTGCCTTTCATGCGCTGCGGTTCCCTCTGGGTGGTCTAAACCACTCAGTATGTCTCCTCGTCAGTGTTGATGTTTCCTGGTGGAATAGCTGGAAATGCATAAATGTCTCTTTAGGGGGGGAGTGGTCGGCGACCCCCCCTGGGCGTGGGTCTTGTCCTGCGTGCCGAGAGCCACCCACAGACATGCCCAGTGACATGGAAAATGGCATCGACGCAATGCCATGAATTCCTGATGATTCGTCCCGTGCTTGGGGCTTGTCTTGCCCGAGGTAGTGCGCCCTAAAAACGATGGCAATGAGACGGGGTTTGTCGCATGTGCGATCCTGCGGACTGACAGTCGCGTCCAGACAATGGCATCCGAGTGAGACGATTTGAAGGGGCCTCAGGGCCCGTCTTGGTGCATGCGGCGTGCCTTGAAAGGAAGGACGTCGAGGTGGGGTTTTTCATATGTTGTCGTGTCCCGTATGTAATGACAATGACCACCTAAAGAGAATTCATTTCATGCGCGAGGACCCGCTCTGGACATGGGGCCTGTCTTCTCGGCGGCGTTGGATGCTACCCGCGACGAATGCTACTACGTGTCGGCGGCCTTGATGTGCCTAAGGGGTCACATCAGTGGCTGTTCCTATGGTTTCATATCTCTTTTAGGGCAACACGTGTTGTCTTTCATGCGCTGTGGTGCCCACAGGGTTGTCTAAACCCATCAGTATGTCTCCTCGTCAGTGCTGATGTTTCCTGGTGGGACAGCTGGAAATGCATAAATGTCTCTTTAGGGGGGGAGTGGTCGGCGACCCCCCCTGGGCGTGGGTCTTGTCCTGCGTGCCCAGAG
>CAUJRU010004070.1:0-24328 GCA_963277665.1 Viscum album | reverse complement strand
GGGTTATAAAAACATGGAAAGGAAACATGGGTACATATATACATAATAATGAAATCATACTTTACCCATAAAACATAAGCACTTTAACATACCTCATCAAATCATGAGTAAATCATAGAAATCATAAGACATAAAGGTAACTTGAGGCATTCATAACATTCTTACGTAGGGAGTAACCCTCTTGGTTACGTTTGGAATACCCATCACAGTATATTCCCTAAATCTCTTCGGAGAAACCGTAACGTTTCACTCCTTCGCGTTACCCAATGCATTAGAGAGCTATATCGGGCTCACCCGCCCTTAGTCTATCACGGAACCACCCGTCTTCATAATAATGCCCAAGAACCTCAACATAATCGTATCACATAAAACATGCATAAAGAAAACATAACATTTCCACATTTCAATCACAAGATATCAATACAACAAATTGATATAAAAACAATATGAAAACAATTTTCAATACCAAAATAAAAGAAAAGTAAAACATGGTATTTATTTTTCTTTTTAAAAAAAAGTTATGGCTTGTAGAGGAAGCCGAAACTCAAATAATGATCACAGCGGCGGAGAAGTCGTTGTCGCCGCATACGTACGACAAAAACATTCCCTTCTGTCTTTTAGTAAACGCTTCGTATAAAAAAGATTGCTTTTGAATAAACGTAAAATTCAAAGGGGTTTATACACCGAATAAAAGAAGGTTGTGTATAAAACAAAATATGCCTCAATGAAAGGAGATTGAGACGAAGTCCCATACCTCGGGTCCGACTTGACTCGGTCGTTCTTTAATCTCCTGAATAATAAACTTGAGTTAATCTCTACTTGCTTAAGAACCTTTTTGAAGTTCATTGTTCCTTTTATACCATGTTATGAACATCATGTAATCATTTAAGTTAATAATGTTCATTTTGTCGGTATTTGGTTCTTAAGTCAAAAATAGACTTCTTACACTTACATGTTGTTAATTTGGTCAAAGTTTTGTTATATCCAGAATGATATTAATGATTTGGATAACATATATATCATATATATTCAGCATATACATGTATTTATAATATTACATCACATTTATTGGTAAGAAATGAAATGCACCGTTCATGGAGACGGTAAGCCGTACGTACGCATGAACGCTACTTCCATTTCTATTTCGTATTTTCTGTAATGGAATCATAATGATATAAGAGTATATTGTAATTACAGTATAATAACATATATAATATCATTAACTTTATCCTTTACACATCCCACATATGGTATTAACGAATCAAATCACTTTCAGGGGGCGGTAGTCCGCACTTCCTAAAATGAAGATATCGTGTTTACCCATAATGGAAATAATAATGGTATGCCATAAATGAAAAATACAGAAGCATAAGGAAAGAATAAACATATTATATATCATATATAAAAATAGTGACATCTTAATGGCCACCATTGAAGGTGTTAAAAGAATGTTGAACAATCATCGTTTCGGGAGGCATAAATTCACCATCCACGGAAACAGTATGTTCGTTAACCATTAGATGTAGGTGTGTGTAAGTGTAGCTCGAATCCATATTATAACAACATCCTATTATATTGAGGATACTGGAGTTATTACAATAGAAAAGAATAAGAATAGTTTAGGGGGTTGGAGAAGGAAAATAAAACAAAAGGACTCAAAAGAAGACAATACCTTATAATCGGGTAACTCCCTTTGGTTTGAGCTCAAAGGCTTCCTTGGGAAGACTTCTGCCCAAAGTGAGGCTTCAAGGAGTAAGAGAGAGAAGTGGAAAGAAAAAATGGGCAGGGTTTGGCCGAGCCAGAGGCATTGGGAGTGTGGGTAATGAGGTAGAGGTGGGGGCCTTTTATAAGAGGAGAGGAGGGGTTCTCTTGGAAAGTAAAGATAAGTTACTTTATTTTAAAAAGAGTTTCAGATTAAAAAGGTCCCACATTGCTATAATTCGAGTATAAGGTGAGCATGGTTAGAAATATACTCATCCAATTGGTTTTGGACATGTGTAGGTCTTAGATTTTACATTATCTTTCCATTTTATTTAATCTGTTCATTAATGAGGTCATTGTTGCATCATCATGATGTCATAATTAAATTAATTTATTTAATGTCTAAAAATTATAAAACAAATACTATGATGTAGGAAATATTTCTATCTTTCCAATGACTATTTATAATCAAAACTCTGATATTTATAACCCCATGTAAAAATTGTTTTCGTAAAATAACTCATGTTTGTGTCATTCTTACTTTAACTTTAAATAAAAAGTTATTTATGTCATTTCCCAACCAAAGTGGATCCATGGTGTCCCCAAGTTGACCCATGGCTTTTCGTGGTCGTCCATGACACAACCAATTAGGGTAGGACATGTGTCAAGCTCATCTCATTTTATTAAAGCATTATTTTTACCTTAAACTACACTAATTACCACTAATCGCGATTAAAAACTTAATAAGTTACTATTCATCAAAAAAATTATTTTAATCTCATTGAACCACATTTTACATTTTAATGACAACCATGTATGTCGGATTTTTGAAATTCAAAACACAATGATGGAAAAATTTCATTTAAACGGAAAATCAGTTTTTATAAGTACCACTTAGTGGTTTCACTATTCATCAAAAAATGAAGTTTTTCAGAAAATTACCAAAACATCACCCTAAGCTATATTTGATATTCCAATTTCAAAAATGAAGCCTATTTTACAAAATTCAAAACATATAAGTCACATTAATTAATTTAATAACTAATTCCCGCTGTCAGAGCAAATAGCGTGTTTTTATAAAACAATAAGTATCAAACGATTGGCACCAGTTTAACCCTAATTTCAAAGTGAAATTGATTCCAATTACCACCATTGGATTAAATGGTATAAATATTTTCTAATTACACTTCAAAACCAATTCAAAAGATAATCTAATCATATAAATAAATTAGATTAAAAAGCAGTTTTGATGTAAAATGCAGTATTTTTCACTATTCATTAAAAAATGAACATTGTCAGAAAAATACCAAAAATTCACACAAAGTAAATTTTGATGTCCCAATCATAAAGAATAAGTTTATTTTGACAAACATAGCTTATAAAATTGTCAAAAGATAGATTTAAAAATGGTTTCCCATCAAAAGGCAGAAAAACAATCTTTTAAAAATATTAGTGTATTCCATGCTTAAGATTGGATTTATTTTCATTTTATGCCTCTAAAACACTATCTAGTTCATTAAAAGACATAGATAAATATATATATTATTCATTACTTACTTGGGATGTTACATCCTTCCCCCCTTTAGAAAATTTCCTCCCCGCAATTTATTTACTTATCAAATAAATGGGGCTACTTATCCCTCATTGCATTATCAGATTCCCATGTTGCCTCTTCAATCATGTGGTTTTTCCACAAAACCTTTACCTGGTGAATCACCTTATTCCGTAACACTTGCTCCCTATGGTCAATAATCTGGACCGTTTGTTCCTCAAAAGATAGGTTCTCTTCCAGCTGAACAACTTCTGGACTCAAAACATGAGATGGATCTGGCATATACTTTCTCAACATCAAAACGTGAAAAACATTGTGTACCTGAGATAAACTCGGAGGTAAAGCCACCTGGTATGCAACTGATCCAACTCTCTCCGGAATTTCATATGGTCCAATGAACCTTGGACTCAGCTTTCCTTTTTTACCAAATCACATCACACTTTTCCATGGTGATACTTTGAGAAAAACATGATCACCTACCTCAAAAGAGAGATCTTTCCTCCTGTTGTCCGCATAACTCTTCTGCCTGCTCTGAGCTGTTCTCATGTGTTTCTGAATCAGATGAACTTTTTCTGCCATCTCTTCTGTCTCATGTTTAACTCTTTCTGAGTGAATATATACTTTAATATTTTGTGATCAGTATATATTTCACACTTTACTCCATACAAATGATGCCTCCAAATTTTTAAAGCAAAAACAATAGCAGCTAATTCTAAATCATGTGTAGGGTAATTTAACTCATGAGTTTTCAACTGTCGTGAAGCATAAGCAATTACCTGATCATTCTGCATTAGGACGCAACCAAGTCCTTTCAATGAAACATCACTGTATATAACAAACTCACCATTCCTGGAAGGTAGTGCCAATACTGGAGCATTCACCAATCTTCTTTTCAACTCCTGATACAACTTCATTTGATGGCCCGACATCTGCTGAAGTAGTTGCAAAGGATTTCACCACCCCTTTCTGCTTTTAGTCTAACTGATTCCCATCACTCAAGCTCTTTTTCAGACACTCATTTTCATAGTGACCCATCTCATTGCACTTAAAACATTTCACTAACTGTAAATCAAATTTGGTCTTACCTTCACCTTGATCCTTTTCAGTGCAATCACGAGCCTTATGTCCCATCTTACCACATTGATAGCACTTTCCAGAATTCAGAATACATTCCCCAGCATGCCTTTTGCCACATTTATCACAGACTGGAAACTTAGTTTTCTTACGATCAGACTTTTTTGAAGAATTCTTACCTTTCTCCTGCCACCTCGGTCTCTTCTTCTGTTGGTTGTTATAGAACACTTGGTCATCGGCAAACTCCATTTCCACCTTCTCAGCACATCGATCAAGATTTTCATAACTTTTAAACTCATGAGAAGCTAATTCCCTTCGATATTTTGGCTTTAATCCTGAGTAAAAATGATTGATTTTACTATGAAGGTCTCGGATAAAATTTGGAGCATACCTAGCCAATCGAGTGAACCTTTCTTCATAGGTAGCCACTGAGTCTTCCTCTTGCCTCAATTCCAAGAATTTCTTTTCCATCCTAAGTCGAACAGACTTAGGAAAATACTTCTCAAGAAACATACCTTTGAATTCATCCCAGTCAAGAGAATCAATCTCATCGGCGTCCCTGATATTTTTAACCATCGACCACCACTGATCTGCCTCACCCTCCAAACGGTAAATAGCAAGACTAACCTTTTGATTTTCTTGAACACCCCATGACATCGAAAATATTCTCCAGTGCTTTAATCCACCATTCAGCTAGCAGAGGGTCAGATGATCCTCTGAATGATGGGGGATGTTGCCTCATGAAATGTTCCACCGCTGACATGTTCCTCTGCGGTTGATCTGGCCGATCTCGTGCATGCATACCACCACCATTTATAGCCTGAGTCAACTGCGCCATTACTGCAACAAACTGTTCAGTTCCAATTCCGACCATCTCAGGATGCTGATTTAGAAGGTTATTTCCTTCTGTATGCCTTCCTAGCACTGCTTCCCTGTTTCCTCTGCGGAAAACCATTCTGAACAAACATGTCTTAGATTAAGCAACATGGTAATCTTTAAATTCTATATCATTTCATAAAAAAATATTTTTGGATAATCATTTAATAGAATTATAACTCCTAAAGTTATCTAAACCGACCTTTGATACCAACTATAAGGCCCCAGCCTTAAACCTTACTTAATATTGAGTTATTACAAGATTACACCTTGAGGATCTTTTCAGGTTTAGAGTTTTAGAGAATTAGAACATAAAACATGCATTACATTCCTCATTTAAACAAAGTGGTTACATAAAAGATAGTATTCATTTTTCCCATCAAAGGAAACATATTTAAAATAAAACATGGATTCTTTCTTGACACTTCCTTGACACTATCATCATATCATGTACCTTTCCCTTGACCTGTGAAAATCATTTCAAAAAAAAACTTGGGATGAGCATTAAAAGCTCAGTATGGGTTATAAAAACATGGAAAGGAAACATGGGTACATATATACATAAGAATGAAATCATAAATTACCCATAAAACATAATCACTTTAACATACCTCATCAAATCATGAGTAAATCATAAAAATCATAAGACATAAAGTTAACTTGAGGCATTCATAACATTCTTACGTAGGGTGTAACCCTCTTGGTTACGTTTGGAATACCCATCACAGTATATTCCCTAAATCTCTTCAGAGAAACCTTAACGTTTCAATCCTTCACGTTACCCAATGTATTGGAGAGCTATATCGGGCTCACCCACCCTTAGTCTATCACGGAACCACCCGTCTTCATAATAATTCCCAAGAACTTCAACATAATCGTATCACATAAAACATGCATAAAGGAAACATAACATTTCCACATTTCAATCACAAGATATCAATACAACACATTGATATAAAAAAATTATGAAAACAATTTTCAATACCAAAATAAAAGAAAAGCAAAACATGGTATTTATTTTTCTTTTTTAAAAAAAGGTATGGCTTGTAGAGGAAGCCGAAACTCAAATAATGGTCATGGCGGCGGAGAAGTCGTTGTCTCCGCATACGTACGACAAAAACATTCCCTTTTTTCGTTTAGTAAACACTTCATATAAAAAAGAATCATTTTGAATAAATGTAAAATTCAAAGGGGATTATACACCGTATAAAATAAGGTTGTGTATAAAACAAAATATGCCTCAATGAAAGGAGATTGAGACGAAGTCCCATACCTCGGGTCCGACTTGACTCGGTCGTTCTTTAATCTCCTGAATAATATACTTGAGTTAATCTCTACTTTATTAAGAACCTTTTTAAAGTTCATTGTTCCTTTTATACCATGTTATGAACATCATTTAATCATTTAAGTTAATAATGTTCATTTTGTCGGTATTTGGTTCTAAAGTCAAAAATAGACTTCTTACACATACATGTTGTTAATTTGGTCAAAGGTTCGTTATATCCAGAATGATATTAATGATTTGGATAACATATATATCATATATATTCATCATATACATGTATTTATAATATTACATCACATTTAGAGGTAAGAAATGAAATGCACCGTTCATGGAGACGGTAAGCTATATGTACGCATGAACGCTACTTCCATTTCTATTTCGTATTTTTTTGGAATGGAATCATAATTATATAAGAGTATATTATAATTTCTGTATAATAACATATATAATATGATTAACTTTATCCTTTACATATCCCACATATGGTATTAACAAATCAAATCACTTTCAAGGGGCCGTAGTCCGCACTTCCTAAAATGATGATATCGTGTTTACCCATAATGGAAACAATAATGGTATGCCATAAATAAAAAATACATAAGATTAAGGAAATAATAAACATATTATATATCATATATAAATATATTGACATATTAATGGCCACCTTTGAAGGTGTTAAAAGAATGTTGAACAATCATCGTTTCGGGAGGCATAAATTCACCATCCACGGAAACAGAATGTTCATTAACCATTAGATGTATGTGTGTGTAAGTGTAGCTAGAATACTTATTATAAAAACATTCTATTATATTTAGGATACTGGATTTGTTACAAAACAAAATAATAAGAAGAGGTTAGGGGGTTGGAGAAGCAAATGAAAACAAAAGGACTCAAAAGAAGACATTACCTTAAAATCGGGTAACTCCCTTTGGTTTGAGCTCAAAGGCTTCCTTGGGAAGACTTCTGCCCAAAGTGAGGCTTCAAGGAGTAAGAGAGGGATGTGGAGAGACAAAATGGGCAGGGGTTGGACGAGCCAAAGGCTTTGGGACTGTGGGTATTGAGGTAGAGGTGGGGGCCTTTTATAAGAGGAGAGGAGGGGTACTCTTGGAAAGTAAAGATAAGTAAACTTTATTTTAAAAAGAGTTTCGGATTCAAAAGGTTCCAAATTGCTATAATTCGAGTATAAGGTGATAAGGGTTCGAAATACACTCATCCAATTCGTTTTGGACATGTGTAGGTCTTATATGTTTCATTATCTTTCCATTTTATTGAAACTGTTCATTAATGAGGTCATCGTTGCATCATCATGATGTCATAATTAAATTAATTTATTTAATGTCTAAAAATTATAAAAATATACTATGATGTAGGAAATCGTTTTATATTTCCAATGACTATTTATAATCAAAAATAGGATCTTTATAACCCCACGTAAAAATTGTTTTCGTAAAATAACTCATGTTTGTGTCATTCTTACTTTAACATTGAATAAAAAGTTATTTATGTCATTTCCCAACCAAAGTGGATCCATGGGGTCCCCAAGTTTACCCATGGCTTGTCTTGGTCGGCCATGACACATCCAATGTGGTTAGGACATGTGTCAATCTCATATCATTTTATTAAAGCATTATTTTTACCTTAAACTACACTAATTACCACTAATCGCGATTAAAAACATAATAAGTTACTATTCCCCAAAAAATTATTTTAATCTCATTGAACCACATTTTACTTCTTAATGACAACCATGTATGTCGGATTTTTTAAATTCAAAACACAATGATGGAAAAATTTCATTTAAACGGAAAATCAGTTTTTATAAGTACCACTTAGTGGTTTCACTATTCATCAAAAATTGAAGTTTTTCAGAAAATTACCAAAAATTAACCCTAAGCTATATTTGATATTACAAATTCAAAAATGAAGTCTATTTTAAAAAATTCAAAACATATAAGTCACATTAATTAATTTAATAATTAATTCCCGCTGTCAGAGCAAATAGCTTGTTTTTATAAAACAATAAGTATCAAAAGATTGACACCAGTTTAAGTCTAATTTTAAAGTGAAATTGATTCCAATGACCACCATTGGATTAAATGGTAAAAATATATTCTAATTCCACTTCAAAACAAATTCAAAAGATAATCTAATCATATAAATAAATAAGATTAAAAAGCTGTTTTGATGTAAAATGCAGTATTTTTCACTATTCATTAAAAATGAACATTGTCAGAAAAATACCAAAAATTCACACAAAGTAAATTTTGATGTCCCAGTCATAAATAATAAGTTTATTTTATCAATAATAGCTTTTAAAATTGTCAAAATATAGATTTAAAAGTGGTTTTCCATCAAAAGGTAGTAAAACAATCTTTTAAAAATATTAGTGTATTCCATGCTTAAGATTGGATTTATTTTCATTTTAAGCCTCTAAAACACTATCTAGTTCATTAATAGACATAGATAAAAATATCTATTATTCATTACTCACTTGTGATGTTACAACTTCCCCCTCCTATTTATATGAATCGTGGGGTGGGGTGTTGGCACGAATTCACCAAGCGATGATGCTATAGAAATGTGCCACGATGCTAACCACCTGGAGGACGAGACATGTTTTAGAAATCACTAATGAATGACACCAAATCATGAACCGACAAAAATGATTATTGAAGTTCCATCGATCATCGTCAATAGAAGTCATATCCATGAAGGGGGATTGTTGTAAAGTTCATCCTTATGAGATAACTTGTTGACCTCCTAATACGATGCTAACACGAGGGGGAGCGGGATATAAGAAAAAGACCCAGACCCTTCTCCTCTTAGGTACTGGTCTCATTTTTCAGAAATGGGTTTCCAAATGGAGCGGCAGGATGAAACCTAAGGACACGCAATAGAGATGGTGACCGAGAGCCTCATAGGCACCGAAAACACCAAAAATAGACCACCAGAGTGCTTATGGTGGCCCAGGGAAGGAACCTCTGGTGCGCCATGTCGGTGGCGGCCGGTGGTGGAAGGAGGAGAAACACAAAGACCAGTAATGGGCGATTGGAAGTGGAACCCCGTCGTGCACCGCGACGGCCAGAGGAAGATGACTCCTACAGGATCCGGCGGCAACAGGAGGGTGTGGCACGACCTCATGCCACACATCGTTGGTGAAAGCCAGTTGGCCAAATGGATGACCATTTCATGTGGTGGGGCAGCACCCCATAGTCTAGGAGAACCATCCCATAGCTACAGGACCAACCAATAAGGTGGTCCACCTTCTGGCAGACCGAGACATATGCGGGACGGCCGAGCGGGCCAGACCCACCCACATTTCCATACCCACAGCCCAACAGGCCAGTGAGGGTGGACTGAGCCCCACTCGATAGGCCTAGCCAACTACAGCCTGGGCCCACGAACAATGGGGCGACCTTGATGGGCTGGACCCAGTGAATCGGTCCGACCCTTAATGGTCTGGACCTGAGAGGGGTCATGTAGACCCTATGAACCATTGCAACGGGCCAGTCCGACCGAGTCAGACTGGGTCCAGATCCAACCGGCCCCTAAATAAATAAATGCCTGTAATCGATGATATAGGTTTCCATTTAACATTCCATCAGTGGGTATTGTACACCTTTTGGGAAGTGTTCCCTTTGGCATATTCTGGTGGGCCAGACTGAGCTAGGCTGGACTGAGGTGAGATCACCCATGTTCATGGAAAACGATATAACTAACATACCGAGCATCTGATCGACACGTTGTCTATGGCATAAGGAATTTTGTGACAGGGTGGTTTTTTGGAGATACTCTAAGAGGGTTTTGATATATTTTTACATGAGACTTGGGTTGGATCAGACATGAATGCAACTGGGCCCTTTTTATAAAAGTTACCATATCTCACAAACTGGGCGTTTGATCAACAAGTTGTATGTCTCATTGGGACCTCTATGAGGGGGTAGTCCCTCGAGTATTCTTTTTGAGGGAATTCGTGCTGGTTGAAATATGAACGATGGGTTGCGGAGCAGTTCTCTCCGAAATAAGCATGCTATGAACGGGAATCCTGTGACCGGTTGTCTTGGATGTAGCCACCATTTGTGGATTAACATCATTGAGAGCCTGTGTAGATCAACATAATAGCTACCCAACGAGTACAAGTTTTAGAGCGGCCCATCAAGGATTAAAAACTAGTGACCCTGTGTGGATCAGCATCGATCGACCCTGTATGGATCAGCCTTCCAGCATCCCTATGTGGATCAGCATTCCAGTGACCCTGTGTGGATCAGAATTATAGAAACATTGTGTGGATCAAATGTGTGACCCGATAAAGACGATCCTTAGAGTGGCCCATTGTGGATAAGGGACCAAAAACTCTGTATGGATTGACAATTGATCAACTCTTTCATGGTTTAGTTGTGTAAAATTCCGAATGGAATAAAATTATATAGCTTAAGACTATTCATCTTTATTCTTGAACTCTGAGTTATATACCTAGTGTGAGATGACTATTGATTTGTGCTTTGTGATTGAGGTCTTTCTTTGTTGTTTTTCCATTGTGGAAATCTAGGAGACCATTTGGGGTCTCAGGGTCCCTATTGAGTATTGTTATACTCACCCCTTCCTGGGATTCACCAGAAACTTTTTGTGTCTTCTTCATACGACTTACAACTTTGACTGAGGGTTGGTGGCCAATTCTGGAAGGTGCTCAGAGGGATAACATTAGACGTGAAGTGTCGTAGTGAAAACCGACCGAGTTTTGTACATACCCATTAGGTAGGAATTATCATTGAAATTCCATGATCTATTTTCTTGTGGTAGTTATACTTTTCAGATGGGATTGAATTCCGACCCCATTGCATATAGTACTCAACACTTTTTACTTTTAGTACACATCTTTTTACTACTGCAGTTTTACTACGTGGGATGTACTCGTTGTATTCATGGAATGTGTGTTGGTAGGTTTAAAGGTAATGCCTTCACTTTTTACAGGGATATGCATTTCGGTGTTAGTTGCGAACCCCTGGGCAATATAAAGAGGGCTCAGGGTAGTCAGGGAATGGGACCCATGGGACGGGTTGTGACAGAAGCATTGAACCGAAACAATATATCACAAACCAAAAAACATGAAATTTAATACCAGAGACTCATAAATTAAAAAATCCCAAAATATAAACAATGAGACAAAGAATAACAGAGGAAAAATATACCCAAAATAATTTGTGGGAGGACCGAATCGATGAAAACCACTTCATCTTAAATGGAGTTTGTCGAAACACACATGGGTGGGTCTTGAAAAATCATTGACACACCCTAATTCTAGAAAATGCCACAAAATTCTCAGTTTGATCAAACCCTAGGCTTGGCCACCATCTTTCAGGATGCTGGAGATAGTGAAAACCCATCAAAAACCAAGAGAGAAAAGGGCAGATAGCCTACATCGACGAACTGGAGGATAAATTGAAAAATATCTAGCTAAAAAAATGAATAACATGAGGGATTTGGGGGAGAGCGTCGTGTCACAAGGGAGGTAGGCGATGACATCATGCGACCTAGAAATGTTGAGGGGACCCTTTGCGGTCTCTAAAAACTAACCCTAAATTATAATATTAACAATAAAGGAAAAAATATAAATAATAATAATAACAATATAATAGTAATACTAATAACTTAACTATAATTTTAACCATAATAATAATTGTCATAATAATAATTATATTATTAATAATAAAAATAAGATTAATAATATTAATAAAAATATTAATATTCTTAACACATATAATAATAATAATAATCTCGATAATAATAATAATATTAATATTAAAAAAATTATTTAAATTCTATTTCACAGTTCTTATTTTCTTTTTTTCTTTTTATCACTCATTTTATTTTAATTTCTTATTTTCAACACCGAGTAGGCTACACGATAACCTGGGCAAAGTTGAATGGTTTCCCAATCGTGATCTTCCCATGCGTCAAATCCTACCATTTCAAAAACACTCATTTTCCATACAAACTAAAAAAATTAAAGCATGACTCAACCCAGTAAAAAAGACCAAGGGTGATTAATATAATTAAATTAAATGAGTAGTGTCGGTTCGGGGTATGAAATTCCCTATCATAAGATATCTATTTCTAGAAATGGAGAATTTTTTCCCATTTGTTCATAGGAATCTGACTAGTGTTTAGTGACGGCGAATATGGGCTCAGACCATTTATAGACAATCCATAACCATGATAACATCATAAGGTTCCATCGTGATAATAAAAAGGCCCCACATGAACCTCTCTCCTCCAAGCGATAGCTCACACTATTGTTAGATGAAATATACAGAATAAGTGTTCATTTTAGGAACCTCAAGATGAATCTAATATGCTAGAAACTCAACTAGGAGCTCTAGCTCTCGCACCAAGAATTATTAGATAAATGAATCACATACACCTATTTTTAATAATACTGAAGCAATATTAGAAAAATAAAATATCATACCTATAATCATCTCATGCACTATGGGATTATAGACATCCAAAGTCGCACCTACCTGTGGCCCCGACCACCACCTCACTAATCCTAATGTTGGTGTCTCAGTGGTGGTGGTGGAAGGATCTTGTAGTATCATACTCCATGTGATGTTCCTCCTATTCCTTTTCTAGATCCACCTCCCTGGGTACCACACATTCCATGCCTAAGAGATCCATGATCACTTTTTTGCTTCTACTATGGTGTTCAATAAGCTATTTGCATGTGATGCATTCCATGTTTGGTCATATATTCTCATCTAATTGGAAATATCCCATCACAATAATAGAACCATACCTACCTGGACTACTTTAGTGCTCTACTATTCCCCTGCACTATACAACCACATCCCTGATACTACTCATAAAATAGTTTCTGGCATCGAGATTCCACCCGCAGGCTTCTTCAAGCTGTTGTAGATGACTGAGCTCCACGATCCCCATTACAAGCTCTAGCTATGTGGCGTCCCTCATATAGAAAGCTCTCTATCACCAGTTCCCTCTATAGAACCACTGAATTGGTGGGGATTGAAAATGGAACTATAATGGCATATATATATATATATATATATATCAATGGATCCCCTTATCGAGCTTCTCTTCCAATAAGTAGCCATCCCTGATCATGTCAAGGGAGTAGTGCATAAGGTCTGTGGACCTCACTACCTATGCAGCCACTGTCATCCCTCCCTATAGTAACTCTAGAAGCTATTGTATCCAAATTGAGTGAAAGAATTAGTGGTATTAATCCTCATTGAATATCTATTATAACTTATTCCCTATGCGTGTTGAATCATCATACATATGTGTAACAAGGCTCCACCAATGTCCAACTACTCAGTGGAAAAGGCTAGATACTAGTGAAGAAAACTTTTCTATCAGTGTCTGGATAATCTTGAAGTCCGATAGAACTAACTCTATCCAATCCTATAATACCTGAGGAGATGGATTTACATGGAACTATCGTTGGCTCAAGCGTTTGGACATGTAGATTGTGTTACTCATGTGTGGAACCTCAGCCAACACAACTAGAATGATTTGTTTCTAAAATAATGGAGGATATGCTACCTACCCACCTAGAGGAAGGGGTTCCAGGGATGGACTCTAAATTGAAGCTTAACCAGTTATAGAATAATCTTAACAAACTACAGCTGGTATTCCTGATAACTATCATCGCAGAGGTATCCTGAATGTAATCATGGAATATTGTAGTTATATGAGCATATATATATCTAAACTATGGGTATATGACTCAAGAATTAAATTCAAAGACTCAATCATATATGATTGATATACCATTATTCCCTACAACAATTGTTTCATAATTTTGAGTCAACAAGAAGGTACTCAGGGCCCCACTGAATAGATACATCGGTCACCGCACAATCATTAAACTCCTTGGACTAAGAGTCTCACTCAAGACACCTCGACACCGATGCATCAAACCCATCCAAATCCTTTTAAGGGGATACATCTAAACAAAATCCCATAGAATGAAATTTCACTGATACAAATCTTTCACAATCTGACCCAATTCGTGGATTAAGACGCAACTAACCCAAGCTCGCCCCCAAAAGGCCATGTGGTAATGATAAGCATCAAATGAACAAATAACATGGGGAGACATTTCCTAAATACCAGTATGCACACACACATCTAACTCAATGAAAAAATTTCAATGCTAATAAAGGAAAATATGTAGAACATATATAAAGTAAACCAAACATGAATGAATCTCTAGACAGTACAATGAATGGTATTTTAAACTGAAAATAATTGATAAAAATATATGACCAACAACAAATTTGTCCCTATATGAAAAAAGTGGGAAGGATTAAATAGATAAGAGTTCCCATCCCTTTTATCCTATGTTTGGACCATCATACATGGTCTATGAAACCAGTATATATTAGGTCCTCTGAAGTCACGGTTGACCTGCCCATCTTCTACAATATACACGACACATGTGGGTGGTGCCCATGTTGGTGTGATTATATGCATACCTAGTAGAACGAACTTGAAGGGTTAAGGGGAGCAGTAAGAGATAAAAATGATGATGTAAACAGTACAAAGAAAATTTTAGGGTAGAAGTTTACAAATAAACCCAAACCAAGAGTGAAAGTAAGTTCATTCAAACACAAGGGGATGGACATGGTTAGTGGATGAAGAACTCATAATGTCTTTTCCACCTATAATAGGAGAGTAGAATCATCTAGCCATGAGAACATACACATGGAATGCATGTGGCATACCAACCACATCTTCACCTCTCTTGGAAGGAGAGTATCCTAATCCATGGTCTGAATCTAGAAGAATGAATATATATTCTCAGTCAAAGAATCCCCAATGATAGAGTAAGGGGATATCCATCTCACAACTTATCACAGGAAGAAGAGATTAGAACAATTCCAAAAGTCTGTCAGTGTTTCCCAACATCTCTCCTGTCTTCCCTGAATAGACTAGTCCAAGGGACTCATTTACAACAGCTTGACGATATCCAATTTGGGTGGAACTGAAATTCTCACATGACACATCTCACTGGGGAAAGATTCAGTCTTCCTCAGGAGTTCTATATTACATCAAACCATGTCTCTTCACTATGTATCATAGTTTAGGGGGAAAAATCAATATAGAGGACCTATAACCTAATAATTCACTATTTTATACTCAAACATTTCACTGAGGAACTCCACTTCACCATCATACTGGAGGGTACCACTCGGTAATGGTCATAGCGTAACACTACTAACCATCACTCTTAGAAGGTAGCACCAAAAACATTATAGAACTCCACTTACCAGCCCTACTGGACGGTAACTCGAAAAGATCATCAGGGAACTCCAATTCCAAACTCTACTAGAGGGTATATCCTAGAACATTATGGAACAACACTACCAATCCATGCTAGATGGTATCTCAGAATGATCATCATGGAACTCCATTACCCCACCATACCTGAGGGTACTGCCAAGAATGTCGAGGAACTCCACTGCACAATCCTACAAGAGAGTAACTGAAAAAAATCATCTCGGAACTTTTCTACCCAACCATATAAGAGGGTACCACCTGGAATGTCGAGTAATTCCACTTCCAATCCTGGCTAGAGGGTAACATGGAATGATCATCAAGGAATTCACATCCCAGCCCTGTTGGAGGGTACCCCCTAGAAAATTCTCTAGTTATGCCACCTGATCACTTTCTCCACTGATTAACCATGAATCGTTCTAGAAAAATATCACTTCATATATCGAAATCTGAAACTGAGGGCATTATCTCATTCATTGTAAAAAACACTATGTATGGGCTACTCGCATGCCAAAATTATAGTTCAAACAAAAGAGATACATTCATTCAAAATCTATTGAAAGGACCTCAAAGAATACACAACATGTGTGGGGAGACACACAGTGTGTACTCAAACTTTAAATCCTAGAAATGACCTTGGAAAAAATACAAATTCACCCAATATAGGAGTATATTATATTTATGTGGACTATATGGAGTGTCTACCCTATCCATGACCATGTCTGTATTTGTTGGTTGTGTCTATGTACATGACCTTGTTGTCTTTGTACTTTAGTACAAGACATGCTCTATGTCAAGTACTTCAACATTGATTCCCATATGTGTGAACTGTCGCATGGGTTTTCCAATTAGGGAATGGTACACGCCATGTAATGGAGGGTTACACACCATTTTACATTAAATTTTCCCAAACCCATGTGTCAATGATCAGGGAGATACACATCGTCTGTTCCTCATACAACAAGACATGTAGTATTTAATTTGTTAGAAAACATAGATCTGATCCTCACACAAAAACCACCACCTGCCCCCATATTTATCACTTTTAATACACCAAAATCTTCATATCTTTCATGATATTGCACTTTGTTTCCATAGTTTTCCAAAAATTGGCTCATGTAAAGATTTGGTGAAGCACTGTACATTTATCATGCTGCTTCCAACTCTGATCTATGGTTAATTTTCAGTATTTTTTTGAAGTGATTAATTTTTTTGATAAATTATAAAAAGTACTAAATTTTAATTGATAACATTGTTTTTTTAATTTATATATAAAGTTATATTTTATAATAAATTTGTTTTAAAATTATAATTACATAAATTATACATCATTATATCCAATTTTTTTTATTGGATATAAAAACATAGTTATCTTTTGATTGATTTCTCCCTAAAACCCACCTTTCTCATCACATCTATGGGATTCATTTCAAAATATTTCTTTCTAATTAAAGGAAGTAAATTTGTAAAAATGGATTCCATATTTTGAATCATAATAATTTATAATTTCTAATTAGTAAAACATATTTTTTGATAAAAATAAATAGTTAATAGAGTAACAATTAATTATCATAGTTATGGTAAAAATGGGTTTACCGAGGGTTAATTTTAAATAATAAGGGTATGAATAACATAAAAACATGTAAAAACTATTTTATGGACAGATATAGATAATTACACTTATAAGGTAAAATAATGGTCCATTTTGGACACTTATGACAATTGAAAAATGGGGGTACTAATTTCTTTTCAAATATACTAAGTGTTACCTCTCCCCCACTTATTAAAGGTCACCACTATCATCTATTCTTAAAATATATAAAACTACTAGGTATGGGAAATACCCAACCAAATAACATAAAAAATTACATAATATCATCATATAATCTTTATTATAGTCATAAATACATCCTAGGAAAGATTTAGTGAAAACATAAAAAGGATACCCGAAGAAAAGGTAATGTACTTCAACTAGAATATTTATTTTATTCCTTTCCCTATCTCCTTCAATTATATTTAAACCATTATGATATTATAACCTCGTTATATGAAATATAATTGGATGTTTTTATAAAACATAAATTACCTGTAACCTTCTCTACTTTCATAAAATAAGTTATAAAATCATCATTCTTGTATACGGTGAACTACCGACTCATGAACCGATGTTGTTCATTTTTCCATTACCACCAATAGAGGCCGGACTTAATGATATATTTATTATTTTTATATTATATTTAAAATATTATTATTCTTATAAAATTATTTAACCGTACATTCCTTTATGATTTCTATTTTTGATCATATGATAATATGGCTCATGTGTTGGAAAAACTATTGCCTCACGAAGGGATGTGATTCACCCACTTTTAACATTAATAGTGATAAGGGTAATGTTAATAATTATATATAATATAAATGATATAAATATTATATTAATGACTTATTTATATATTTTTAAATATAACATATATAACGTTATTTCATCTCATTTCACTCAATGATTGATGATAACTCCACTCGTGTATGTCTGGACAACCACCATCATGAAGCGATGTGAATATATTTTCATCATAAAACAAAATGAAATATATGTATTAAAATATTTAAATAAATAATAATTTCCCTATTATATTATTATCATTATGTAAATATAATATATTACTTTCCTCTATTCTATAATGATCATTTAAAAATGGAAACGTTCTTATGCGTATGTACGACCTACTCTCTCTATGACCGGAGGATAAATAATTTCTCAAAAACATATTTTATGATTGGTATTAAAAGTATATTATGTGAAAAATATGATAATTATATCATTATAATTATTCTTAATTTGATTTAATCACGATCAAATTAAGAGGATTGAAAATAATAAATCACAATGTATATGAAAAACAAAGCGGTTATTTCCGGAAACAAGATTTTAACATAGAATTGTTAATAAAATGGTAATAAAAGGTCTTAATTAAATCATGCATGGTATGATATATATATATATATAATTATGTTTCATAATTTTTTTTTAATAAATATATAATTATTATATAGGCGGTTGAAATGAATGTGAAAGAAATCAAAACACAAGGTAATGGATTTCATCTCACTTATTACTTCTATGAGACACATTTCATATTCACCACCTATTTAATTTATGTTGTGTATATAAAACCAATGAATAGTTTTTATTATTAATTTCTTTAATATCATATTTATTGACACTTAAATTTAAGGATATCTATTTCTGGGGTTTTACAATTGAAAAATTAATAAATTAATAAGGGGGTTTTTCTTAATTTTCTTGCTTTTGGAAATAAGTTATATGTTGCACCAATCCTCTTAAAAGTGGTTTATATACTACAACTTTAACATGTAATATCATGAATATATTTTTTTCATTTTATTTTTTTTCATTTAATTTTATTCTTTCATGGGGCTTACAATTCAATTTTATTAAATTGGTAAGAGTTATATATTATAATCTCACCATTTATTAGGAAATTTTATGATTATGCTTCCCATAATGAATTATTATAATCTATCTCTCAATAATTCAAATGAATTTTATTCAATTTTGGGTATTCCATTATAATACTTGTATTTCCTTCATTTTCTTCTCTTTATGTACTCAAGAGTATAAAAAATAATGGTTTTAGGAAAAATTCATCTGTTTAGTCAAAACAAAATTCATCCAAAACCTCATTTTATAAAAATGTTTTCAAAAAATGATTTAATTTTTTTTTTAAAATTATCTATTAAATATATTTCTACCAATGTTGCAATTTTTAGAAGATTTTTTAAAATTAAATAAAGTTCTTTTTAAAAAATATTTTTCATTGTATTTTACTAAAAATTGGAATGTAATATTTGTTTTAATATGTACGACATGAATAAAACTCCTCATCATCAAGATCATTATTTTCCTTGAATATTCCTTTATAAATTTTCATTAATATTTTAAAAAAAAATAAAAATTTAATATATTTTAAAATGTTATATTCAAAATGGAAATTATATATTCTCAAAGAAATTTTTTACATGATATTTTTAAATATTCATTTATATGTTATCAATTTTATTTTTAAATAAAATTATTTTCATAATGTTTTATGTTTTAAAATTATATTTTCAAATAAAACACTTTCCATTGGAAATATACCATGAAGTTTTTCAAGAAAATACATATATGATGAAATTAATTGATGTTACTTATTCCTTACTTGGAATATGACATAAGGATTATATTAATTTTACTTTATTTTATTTGTTTATGTTTATCAATGAAATATATATTTGAAACCCATTTCTCATCCATGGGTTATACCATGAAAAAATGATTATTTAACTCAATTATTTTTTAATGGTGTTTTATTTTATTTAATGATGAAACCTATTTATTTTCTATAGGTTATGTTATGATGAAATGATTTTGAAACCCACCACAATTCATGAGTTCTGATATTATAAAATTTTAGGGACTTGTGTTGCACATATGTGTGATTTTCATTATGTGTTAATGGGTATGTTATAACCAATGATGATAGTTAAATTATAACTAATCATGGGTGGGTCTATATCTCCCCTAAATTAACTGGGTAAAGAATTATATCTCATGGGACAGATAGGACTTGAACAGAGTGTGAACCTAGTTTAGTAAGGGGCATTATGTTCAGTGATAGTCTTCGTCATGAAATTTCACTTCTAAAATGTTATTCCTAATCCTGATTACATGTTCACAATGTTAGGTGTATTCTTAATTACATGTTCCCAAATTTAATACTAGACCATCTATTCATGTACATAATGTTATTAAAGGTACTGGTGTTAGGTCTATAATTTTATGCAAGGGATTGATTTCATTTCCTTAATTTAATGAGTGAGCCTTTTAATATTTATACATGGTCATAATGTTATAAGCTAATGTATTTTCCATACATCTATGTTTTATGACCTTGTAATGACCACATGGCCCTTATTCATTGGTTGACATATGATTCATTTCTTATTAACTTCCAATCTATATACCATGATTCATTATTATGATCTTTGATATTTAAGGTATGGTTCTTAAATTTTATTTTAATGTTCTCATACCCTTATCCTCATGTTATACTTATATATCACCCTTTTTTACCCTTACCGAGCATCTAATATCCCCCTTTATTATGTTTCCTATAGTGTACCTATATTTTAATTGTAATAATTTGAAATAATTCTATATATATATATATATATTGATCTAGGCGGTGAGACGACATTTGATTCTGAGGACCAATGTTCCCGAATTTAATTTTATAAAAATGTTAAATACATTTTATATTTTGTGCACATCGTTTTCTATATAAAATAGAATAAATATTAAAAAGATTATTATATCATAAATCTTAGACCACAGCTGAGTATGGAATGCAATATTTACCCGAAAAGAAACCTATAATGTGTCAGTGTAGGGCATTCAAATGTCACGGTTGTTGGGGGGTGTTTAATAAAAGAAAAATAATTTATTTAAATTTAATTAATCATTTAACCTAATCATTTTCATATATAAATATATTATCAAAGATATTTTCCCTGGGTTAGCCACATAATCTTGGGAACAATGCACAAATACTTCCTCCTACTCTCATTTGAGACTTAAATCTGACGACGATAAATTTCTGGATCGAATCAGATCAAACCATAGTTAATGGAACAAATCCTTCCAATCATTGGTGAACACATTCATTGAATAAAAATGATCCAATATCTTAGTAGGACTCATTATTTTTGGATCTCACCCCATTTTATTATTATTTTTAGCTTGATCATGACTTTAATTTAAATATACAAATTTCTAAACATTTCATGCATCAATGTACAAAATTTAAATTTTTTATACATTATTTTCCAACTCCTAAAATTCCTAACTAGGATTAATGGAAATTAAATCTTGGAAACGACCAATAATCCATTTTTATGAATAATATCTCCCCAATTTTTTTCATTCTTCACTGAGTGACCTACGAGGGACTAGCTCGATGTTACAAAGTTGTATCGAGCCCTATAGGACCCCCAAAATCATGGTGGAAGACAAAAAAATACCAGATCGTGGATGAAATAAAAGGATTTATAGATTTTATGTGATCTTTTAGATGATAGGAATTCGGAATAGAGATGGTGTTACATGTAGGTGTAGAAACATGCATATGGGTTCACATGGAAATGAGTGGGATTCAATTTCCAGCCATCAAAAGGCTAAAAATTGGCATCTAGAGTTAGATCCACCGTTTTCTGGGGAATCCATGATAGGATTCAAAAGAAGTATGATTAGATATGATTAAAAATTATGTGATTTAAACTTCTATGGATATCTCAAATACATTCAATGTAGTTTAGAAGAAAAAATTATGTGCAACCCCTATGTTGTGGTAGTTAGGGTTCGGAAAAAAGATAAGGATCGTAATAAGTGTAGGCCATCTACTTTCCATGTAGTATTACTTGATTGGATATTTCATGTGGTATAGCACACTGTAAAGAACCCATACAAGAGGAAATATCAAGGAATAGGTCATGTACCTATGTAATGTTACATGGACTTGACCACGTCATGTACCAATGTAGACAGACACGACCATGGTACAATGGAAGGGACCCCGAATGGCTAGAACACATATTTTATAATACATTAACAATGGGTAGTACTACATGGTTATTGATTCATGTACCTATAGGTACATGTATAGGTGATGTAGTGAGACCACACACTTTGTGGTTCACCTCACGTACTATGTACCTCGAGGTTCCATTTGTTGAAACTCCAATATCTCAGATCCCCTTCCTTTGGGATTGGATTTTTCCCCTCTAGTATATTATAATATGTTCTTTCCTCATAGAAAGTTATAGTATCATGCATATTTTCTTTTGGTAGATGATTCGTTATGTTCTTGGAAAGAATATTATTTAGGAGATGCTCAATTCTGGAAGTGATCACGAAGGATCACCAGATGCTTTCTGAGTGGCACCCTCCTATGGGGTATGGAATGGGTCCTTCATGAATAGAGGGGAACCCAGATACTTATACAGGACATGGTTATTCAGCCTTCTGAGTGTCACCCTTCAGTTAGGCTTGGAAAGGGTCCACAGTGATTTGAGTGGAAACCCTCCAAATGGGTTGGGGATGGATCCTCAACCATCCGGGTGGCACCCTACAACATGGTTGGGAATAGTCCCTCTATCGATAGAGTGGCACCCTCCAACTTGGGTGGATATGGGTCCTCAACCTTATGAGTGCCACCATCCAACCAGGACGAGAATGTGTCCATGATGACTAGTGTTTCACCCTCCAGTTATGCTAGGCATGGTTCCTTAACCATCTAAGTGTCACCCTCCAATTGGGTTGGGAATGGGTCATTAAAGTGTAGAGTGGAACCCTACTACAAGGTAGTACATGGGTCTTATATCATCAATGATTATCCCATAAACTTTAACTTGGAATGGTTCCTCTACATATAGATTGTGTCCCCTTCTCTGTGGTTCACAGTATTGAAGTGGGTCTTGACATGGATGTTTTTACATGATAGATATGTGTGTTGTTGGTCATGATTCTAGACTTCTAGAACTGATCGAACTCTTTTCCTGGGCTGGGATGTTAGATGGAGATCCCCTTTCTCACATGTTTGGTCTAATTTTAATAATCATTTATATATATATATATATGTATCCATGATGATTGGTTTTTCTATTCACTTGTTATGGGTTGTAGAGACATGTCATGTATTCCCCTTACACGACATGTTGACAACCCAATGGTTGGATGAGGTTACCACTATATTTAGGTTGATTTAGTCACTATTTACTATCAATATATTCAAATGTTATCTATTACTGCTCCCCTCCATATTTTGGTGTGTTCTACTAGGTATGTCAACAAACACCCCGTCATGGGGATTACCCACACATGTCATGTATTATGATGATAAAAAACATGCCAGTGGTGACTACATAAGAGCTTAGGGGTAAAAGGTTTATAGACTACATATGGTGGTTGGAGCATAGTGAATCAGACATGGGATCTCTCAACAGTTTACTTTTCTAGATCTCATAGGTTGGGACATCATTTTATTTTGGATGTGTATCTTTCCCCATTACTTTTTAGTTTACACTATGGTACTTCTGTACACCTTGGTGGGTTTTTTATTCTTGTGTTATATTCTTCTTATTGACTTTTTTTATTATTCATATTTTTTTATGAATTGAGATTGTATGTTATGTACATATATGGACATTAAGAAAAGGCTTCCTATTCGGGAAATTACTTTCGATGCATGTCGCCACCCCTAGACTATGGAGGTGAGCTTGGGGTAGTTATTACTAGACCTCAGTTAGGCTCGGTTCATGACAGATTATTATAAAAAAATATCATTCCTTAGGATGGTGTTTATAGTGGTCCCATTATGAGGATTTTTTAGGAAATAGAGAAAATTTTAAAAGTTTCATGAGTTAGGATCTTAGGCAAGGGAATCTAGTGATGGTGCGGGTGGCTGACGTATCCATTC
>CAUJRU010004069.1:0-20000 GCA_963277665.1 Viscum album | reverse complement strand
ACAATCGCGTGGAGACAATGCCATCCGGGTGAGGCGATTTGAAGGGGCCTCGGGGCTTGTCTTGGTGGATGCGGTGTGCCTTAAAAGGAAAGACATGGAGGTGGTGGTTGGTGAAATGTTGTTGGGTCCTATATGTAACGACAATCACCACCTGATGAGAATTCATTTCATGCGTGAGGACCCGCTGTGGACATGGGGCATGTCTTCTCGGCGGTGATCGACGATACGCGGGACGGATGCCATGACGTGTCGGCGGCCTTCAAGTGCCTAAGGGGTCACGTCGGTGGTCGTTCCTATGGTTTCATAGCTCTTTTAGGGCAACACGTGTTGTCTTTCATGCGCTGCACTGACCTCTGGGATGTCTAAACCCCTCAGTATGTCTCCTCGTCACTGATGATGTTTCCTGGTGGGATAGCTGGAAATGCATAAATGTCTCTTTAGGGGGGGAGTGGTCGGCGACCCCCCCTGGGCGTGGGTCTTGTCCTGCGTGCCCAGAGCCACCCAATGACATGCCCACGGACATGGAAAAATGGCCTCTAGACAATCCCATGAATGCTTGATGATTCGTCCGGTGCTTGGGGCTTGTCTTGTCCGGGGTAGTGCGCCATCAAAGCTTTGAAAATGAGTCGGGGTTCGTCGCGTGTCAGGTCCTACGTACTGACAATCGCGTGGAGACAATTCCATCCGAGTGAGACGATTTGAAGGGGCATCGGGGCTTGCATTGGTGGATGCGGGGTGCCTTGAAAGGAAGGACGCCGAGCTGGGGTTTGCCATATCTTGTTGGGTCCGGTATGTAACGTCCATGACCACCTAAATAGAATTCGTTTCATGCGTGAGGACCCGCTCTGGACATGGGGTTGTCTTCTCGGCGGTGGTCGACGACACGCGGGACGGATGCCATGACGTGCCGGCGGCCTTCATGTGCCTAAGGGGTCACGTCGGTGGCCGTTCCTATGGTTTCATAGCTCTTTTAGGGCAACTCGCGTTGTCTTTCATGAGCTGGGGTGCCCTCTGGGTGGTCTAAACCACTCAGTATGTCTCCTCGTCAGTGCTGATGTTTCCTGGTGGGATAGCTGTAAATGCATAAATGTCTCTTTAGGGGGGTAGTGGTCGGCGACCCCCCCTGGGCGTGGGTCTTGTCCTGCGTGCCTCGAGCCACCCAGTGACATGCCCACGGACATGGAAAAATGGCCTCTAGACAATGCCATCAATGCGTGATGATTCGTCCGGTGCTTGGGGCTTGTCTTCTCCGGGGTAGTGCGCCTTAAAAGCTTTGACAATGAGCCGGGGTTCGTCGCGTGTGAGGTCCTACGTACCGACAATCGCGTGGAGACAATGCCATCCGAGTGAGACGATTTGAAGGGGCCTCGAGGCTTGTCTTGGTGGATGCGGGGTGCCTTGAAAGGAAGGACGCCGAGCTGGGGTTTGTCATATGTTGTTGGGTTCGGTATGTAACGACACCGACCACCTAAAGAGAATTCATTTCATGCGTGAGGACCCGCTCTGGACATGGGGTCTGTCTTCTCGGCGGTGGTCGACGATACGCGGGAAGGATGCCATGACGTGTCGGCGGCCTTCACGTGCCTAAGGGGTCACGTCGGTTGCCGTTCCTATGGTTTCATAGCTCTTTTAGGGCAACACGTGTTGTCTTTCATGCGCTGCGGTTCCCTCTGGGTGGTCTGAACCACTCAGTATGTCTCCTCGTCAGTGCTGATGTTTCCTGGTGGGAGAGCTGGAAATGCAGAAATGTCTCTTTAGGGGGGGAGTGGTCGGCGACCCCCCCTGGGCGTGGGTCTTGTCCTGCGTGCCCAGAGCCACCCAGTGACATGCCCACAGACATGGAAAAATGGCCTCTAGATGATTCCTCCTGTGCTTGGGGCTTGTCTTGCCCGCGGTAGTGCCCCATAAAAGCGATGACAATGAGACGGGGTTCGTCGCGTGTCAGGTCCGACGAACTGACAATCGCGTGGAGACAAAGCCATCCGAGTGAGACGATTTGAAGTGGCCTCGGGGCATGTCTTGGTGGATGCGACGTGCCTTGAAAGGAAGGACGTCGAGGTGGGGTTTTTCATATGTTGTTGGGTCCTGTATGTAATTACAATTACCACCTAAAGAGAATTCTTTTCATGAGTGAGGACCCGCTCTGGACATGGGGCGTGTCTTCTCGGCGGTGATCGACGATACGCGGGATGGATGCCATGACTTGTCGGTGGCCTTCATGTGCATAAGGGGTCACGTCGGTGGCCCTTCCTATGGTTTCATAGCTCTTTTAGGGCAACACGTGTTGTCTTTCATGCGCTGCGGTGCCCTCAGGGTGGTCTAAACCCATCAGTATGTCTCCTCGTCAGTGTTGATGTTTCCTGGTGGGATAGCTGGAAATGCATAAATGTCTCTTTAGGGGGGGAGTGGTCGGCGACCCCCCTGGGCGTGGGTCTTGTCCTGCGTGCCTAGAGCCACCCAATGACATGCCCAGTGACATGGAAAATGGCATCGACGCAATGCCCTGAATTCCTGATGATTCTTCCCGTGCTAGGGTCTTGTCTTGCCCGAGGTGGTGCGCCATAAAACCGATGACAATGAGATGGGTGGGGTTTGTCGCCTGTGAGATCCTACGGACTGACAATCGCGTCCAGACAATGGAATCCTAGTGAGGCGATTTGAAGGGGCCTCGGGGCCCGTCTTGGTGCGTGCGGCGTGCCTTGAAAGGAAGGACGTTGAGGTGGGGTTTGTCATATGTTGTTGTGTCCGGTATGTAAAGACAATGACCACCTAAAGAGAATTCATTTCATGCGTGAGGACCCGCTCTGGACATGGGTCCTGTCTCCTCGGCGGTGTTGGACGATACGCGGGACGGATGCCATGACGTGTCGGCGGCCTTCATGTGCCTAAGGGGCCACGTCGGTGTCCCTTCCTATGGTTTCATAGCCCTTTTAGGGCAACACGTGTTGCCTTTCATGCGCTGCGGTTCCCTCTGGGTGGTCTAAACCACTCAGTATGTCTCCTCGTCAGTGTTGATGTTTCCTGGTGGAATAGCTGGAAATGCATAAATGTCTCTTTAGGGGGGGAGTGGTCGGCGACCCCCCCTGGGCGTGGGTCTTGTCCTGCGTGCCGAGAGCCACCCACAGACATGCCCAGTGACATGGAAAATGGCATCGACGCAATGCCATGAATTCCTGATGATTCGTCCCGTGCTTGGGGCTTGTCTTGCCCGAGGTAGTGCGCCCTAAAAACGATGGCAATGAGACGGGGTTTGTCGCATGTGCGATCCTGCGGACTGACAGTCGCGTCCAGACAATGGCATCCGAGTGAGACGATTTGAAGGGGCCTCAGGGCCCGTCTTGGTGCATGCGGCGTGCCTTGAAAGGAAGGACGTCGAGGTGGGGTTTTTCATATGTTGTCGTGTCCCGTATGTAATGACAATGACCACCTAAAGAGAATTCATTTCATGCGCGAGGACCCGCTCTGGACATGGGGCCTGTCTTCTCGGCGGCGTTGGATGCTACCCGCGACGAATGCTACTACGTGTCGGCGGCCTTGATGTGCCTAAGGGGTCACATCAGTGGCTGTTCCTATGGTTTCATATCTCTTTTAGGGCAACACGTGTTGTCTTTCATGCGCTGTGGTGCCCACAGGGTTGTCTAAACCCATCAGTATGTCTCCTCGTCAGTGCTGATGTTTCCTGGTGGGACAGCTGGAAATGCATAAATGTCTCTTTAGGGGGGGAGTGGTCGGCGACCCCCCCTGGGCGTGGGTCTTGTCCTGCGTGCCCAGAGCCACCCAGTGACATGCCCACGGACATGGAAAAACAGCCTCCGGACAAAGCAAAGACAGCTTGATGATTCGTCCGGTGCTTGGGGCTTGTCTTGTTCGAGGTAGTGCGCCATAAAAGTGATGACAATGAGCCGGGTTTCGTCGCGTGTCAGGTCCTCCGTACTGACAATCAGGTGGAGACAACGCCATCCGGGTGAGAGGATTTGAAGGGGCCTCAGGGCTTGCCTTGGTGGATGCGGTGTGCCTTGAATGGAAGGACAATGAGGTGGGGTTTGTCATATGTTGTTGGGTCCGGTATGTAATGACAATGACCGCCTAAAGAGAATTCCTTTCATGCGTGGGGACCCGCTCTGGACATGGGGCGTGTCTTCGCTGTGGTGATGGACGATACGTGGGACGGATGCCATGACGTGTCAGCGGCCTTCATGTGCCTAAGGGGTCACGTCGGTGGCCCTTCCTATGGTTTCATAGCTCTTTTAGGGCAACACGTGTTGCCTTTCAGGCGTTGCCCTGCCCTCAGGGTGGTCTAAACCCATCAGTATGTCTCCTCGTCGGTGTTGATGTTTCCTGGTGGAATAGCTGGAAATGCATAAATGTCTCTTTAGGGGGGGAGTGGTCGGCGACCCCCCCGGGCGTGGGTCTTGTCGTGCGTGCCTAGAGCCACCCAATGTGATGCCCATTGACATGCAAAATGACATCGACGTAATGCCATGAATGCCTGATGATTCGTCCCGTGCTTGGGGCTTGTCTTGCCCGAGGTAGTGCGCCATAAAAACGATGACAATGGGATGGTGTTTGTCGCCTTCGAGATCCTGCGGACTGACAGTCGCGTTCAGACAATGGCATCCGAGTGAGACGATTTGAAGGGGTCTCGGGGCCCGTCTTGGTGCATGCGGCGTTTCTTGAAAGGAAGGACGTCGAGGTGGGGTTTGTCACATGTTGTTGTGTTCGGAATGTAAAGACAATGACCGCCTAAAGATAATTCATTTCATGCGCGGGGACCCGCTCTGGACATGGGTCCTGTCTTCTCGGCGGTGTTGGATGATACCCGGGACGGATGCCATGACGTGTCGGCGGCCTTCGTGTGCCTAAGGGGTCACTTTGGTGGCTGTTCGTATGGATTCGTAGCTCTTTAAGGGCAACACGTGCTGTCTTTCATGCGTTGTGGTGCCCATTGGGTTGTCTGAACCCATCAGTATGTGTCCTCGTCAGTGCTGATGTTTCCTGGTGGGACAGCTGGAAATGCATAAATGTCTCTTTAGGGGGGGAGTGGTCGGCGACCCCCCCTGGGCGTGGGTCTTGTCCTGCGTGCCCAGAGCCACCCAGTGACATGCCCACGAACATGGAAAAACGACCTCCAGACAAATCCATGAAAGCTTGATTATTCGTACGGTGCTTGGGGCTTGTCTTGTCTGAGGTAATGCGTCATAAAAGTGATGACAATGAGCCGGGGTGCGTCGCGTGTCAGGTCCGACGTACTGACAATCACGTGGAGACAACGCCATCCGAGTGGGACGATTTGAAGGGGCCTCGGGTCTTGCCTTGGTGGATGCGGTGTGCCTTGCAAGGAAGGACGACGTGGTGGGGTTTGTCATATGTTGTTGGGTACGGTATGTATTGACAATGACCGCCTAAAGATAATTCCTTTGAGGCGTGAGGACCAGCTCTGGACATGGGGCGTGTCTTCTCTGCGGTGATGGACGAGACGCGGGGCGGATGCCATGACGTGTCGGCGGCCTTCATGTGCCTAAGGGGTCACGTCGGTGGCCCTTCCTATGGTTTCATAGCTCTTTTAGGGCAACCCGTGTTGTCTTTCATGCACTGCAGTGCCCTTAGGGTGGTCTAAACCCATCAGTATGTCTCCTCGTCACTGTTGATGTTTCCTGGTGGTATAGCTGGAAATGCATAAATGTCTCTTTAGGGGGGGAGTGGTCGGCGACCCCCCCTGGGCGTGGGTCTTGTCCTGCGTGCCTAGAGCCACCCAATGACATGCCGAGTGACATGGAAAATGGCATCGACGCAGTGCCATGAATTCCTGATGATTCGTCTCGTGCTTGGGGCTTGTCTTGCCCGAGGTAGTGCGCCCTAAAAACGATGACAATGAGATGGGGTTTGTCGCATGTGTGATCCTGCGGACTGACAGTCGTGTCCAGACAATGGCATCCGAGTGAGACGATTTGAAGGGGCCTCGAGGCCCGTCTTGGTGCGTGTGGCGTGCCTTGAAAGGAAGGACGTTGCGGTGGGGTTTGTCATCTGTTGTCGTGTCCCGTATGTAATGACAATGACCACCTAAAGAGAATTCATTTCATGCGTGAGGACCCTCTCTGGACATGGGGCCTGTCTTCTCGGCGGTTTTGGACGCTACCCGGGATGAATGCTACTACGTGTCGGCGGCCTTCATGTGCCTAAGGGGTCACATCGGTGGCTGTTCCTACGGTTTCATATATCTTTTAGGGCAACACGTGTTGACTTTCATGCGCTGTGGTGCCCACAGGGTTGTCTAAACCCTCCAGTATGTCTCCTCGTCAGTGCTGATGTTTCCTGGTGGGACAGCTGGAAAGGCATAAATGTCTCTTTAGGGGGGGAGTGGTCGGCGACCCCCCCTGGGCGTGGGTCTTGTCCTGCGTGCCCAGAGCCACCTAGTGACATGCCCACGGACATGGAAAAATGGCCTCCAGACAAATCCATGAAAGCTTGAGGATTCATACGGTGCTTGGGGCTTGTCTTGTCTGAGGTAATGCGCCATAAAAGTGATGACAATGAGCCGGGGTGCGTCGCGTGTCAGGTCCGACGTACTGACAATCACGTGGAGACAACGCCACCCGAGTGGGACGATTTGAAGGGGCATCGGGGCTTGCCTTGGAGGATGCGGTGTGCCTTGCAAGGAAGGACGACGTGGTGGGGTTTGTCATATGTTGTTGGGTACGGTATGTAATGACAATGACCGCCTAAAGATAATTCATTTCATGCGTGAGGACCCGCTCTGGACATGGGGCGTGTCTTCTCTGCGGTGATGGACGAGACGCGGGACGGATGTCATGACGTGTCGGCGGCCTTCATGTGCCTAAGGGGTCACGTCGGTGGCCCTTCCTATGGTTTCATAGCTCTTTTAGGGCAACCCGTGTTGTCTTTCATGCACTGCGGTGCCCTTAGGGTGGTCTAAACCCCTCAGTATGTCTCCTCGTCACTTTTGATGTTTCCTGGTGGAATAGCTGGAAATGCATAAATGTCTCTTTAGGGGGGGAGTGGTCGGCGACCCCCCCTGGGCGTGGGTCTTGTCCTGCGTGCCTAGAGCCACCCGATGACATGCCCAGTGACATGGAAAATGGCATCGACGCAATGCCATGAATTCTTGATGATTCGTCCCGTGCTTGGGGCTTGTCTTTCCCGAGGTAGTGCGCCCTAAAAACGATGACAATGAGATGGGTTTTGTCGCATGTGTGATCTTGCGGGCTGACAGTCGTTTCCAGACAAAGGCATCCGAGTGAGACGATTTGAAGGGGCCTCGAGGCCCGTCTTGGTGCATGCGGTGTGCCTTGAAAGGAAGGACGTTGAGGTGTGGTTATTCATGTGTTTTCGTGTCCCGTATGTAATGATAATGACCACCTAAAGAGAATTCATTTCATGCGTGAGGACCCTCTCTGGACATGGGGCCTGTCTTCTCGGCGGTGTTGGACGCTACCCGGGATGGATGCTAGTACGTGATGGCGGCCTTGATGTGCCTAAGGGGTCACATTGGTGGCTATTCCTATGGTTTCATATCTCTTTTAGGGCAACACGTGTTGTCTTTCATGCGCTGTGGTGCCCACAGGGTTGTCTGAACCCATCAGTATGTCTCCTCGTCAGTGCTGATGTTTCCTGGTGGGACAGCTGGAAATGCATAAATGTCTCTTTAGGGGGGGAGTGGTCGGCGACCCCCCCTGGGCGTGGGTCTTGTCCTGTGTGCCCAGAGCCACCCAGTGACATGCCCACGGACATGGAAAAACGGCCTCCAGACGAATCCATGAAAGCCTGATGATTCGTACGGTGCTTGGGGCTTGTCTTGTCTGAGGTAATGCGCCATAAAAGTGATGACAATGAGCTGGGGTGCGTCGCGTGTCAGACCCACGCCGAGTGACGTGGAAAATGGCATCGACGCAATGCCAAGAATTCCTGATGATTTGTCCCGTGCTTCGGGCTTGTCTTGCCCGAGGTAGTGCGCCATAAAAACGATGACAATGAGATGGGGTTTGTCGCGTGTGTGAGGTCCGACGTACTGACGATCACGTGGAGACAACGGCATCCGAGTGAGACGATTTGAAGGGGCCTCGGGGCTTGCCTTGGTGGATGCGGTGTGCCTTGCAAGGAAGGACGATGTGGTGGGGTTTGTCATATGTTGTTGGGTACGGTATGTATTGACAATGACCACCTAAAGATAATTCCTTTGAGGCGTGAGGACTCGCTCTGGACATGGGGCGCGTCTTCTCTGCGGTGATGGACGAGACGCGGGACGGATGCCATGACGTGTCGGCGGCCTTCATGTGCCTAAGGGGTCACGTCGGTGGCCCTTCCTATGGTTTCATAGCTCTTTTAGGGCAACCCGTGTTGTCTTTCATGCACTGCGGTGCCCTTAGGGTGGTCTAAACCCATCAGTATGTCTCCTCGTCACTGTTGATGTTTCCTGGTGGTATAGCTGGAAATGCATAAATGTCTCTTTAGGGGGGGAGTGGTCGGCGACCCCCCCTGGGCGTGGGTCTTGTCCTGCGTGCCTAGAGCCACCCACTGACATGCCGAGTGACATGGAAAATGGCATCGACGCAGTGCCATGAATTTCTGATGATTCGTCCCGTGCTTGGGGCTTGTCTTGCCCGAGGTAGTGCGCCCTAAAAACGATGACAATGAGATGGGGTTTGTCGCATGTGTGATCCTGCGGACTGACAGTCGTGTCCAGACAATGGCATCCGAGTGAGACGATTTGAAGGGGCCTCGAGGCCCGTCTTGGTGCGTGTGGCGTGCCTTGAAAGGAAGGACGTTGCGGTGGGGTTTGTCATCTGTTGTCGTGTCCCGTATGTAATGACAATGACCACCTAAAGAGAATTCATTTCATGCGTGAGGACCCTCTCTGGACATGGGGCCTGTCTTCTCGGCGGTGTTGGACGCTACCCGGGATGAATGCTACTACGTGTCGGCGGCCTTCATGTGCCTAAGGGGTCACATCGGTGGCTGTTCCTATGGTTTCATATATCTTTTAGGGCAACACGTGTTGTCTTTCATGCGCTGTGGTGCCCACAGGGTTGTCTAAACCCGTTAGTATGTCTCCTCGTCAGTGCTGATGTTTCCTGGTGGGACAGCTGAAAATGCATAAATGTCTCTTTAGGGGGGGAGTGGTCGGCGACCCCCCCTGGGCGTGGGTCTTGTCCTGCGTGCCCAGAGCCACCTAGTGACATGCCCACGGACATGGAAAAATGGCCTCCAGACAAATCCATGAAAGCTTGAGGATTCATACGGTGCTTGGGGCTTGTCTTGTCTGAGGTAATGCGCCATAAAAGTGATGACAATGAGCCGGGGTGCGTCGCGTGTCAGGTCCGACGTACTGACAATCACGTGGAGACAACGCCACCCGAGTGGGACGATTTGAAGGGGCATCGGGGCTTGCCTTGGAGGATGCGGTGTGCCTTGCAAGGAAGGACGACGTGGTGGGGTTTGTCATATGTTGTTGGGTACGGTATGTAATGACAATGACCGCCTCAAGATAATTCCTTTCATGCGTGAGGACCCGCTCTGGACATGGGGCGTGTCTTCTCTGCGGTGATGGACGAGACGCGGGACGGATGCCATGACGTGTCGGCGGCCTTCATGTGCCTAAGGGGTCACGTCGGTGGCCCTTCCTATGGTTTCATAGCTCTTTTAGGGCAACCCGTGTTGTCTTTCATGCACTGCGGTGCCCTTAGGGTGGTCTAAACCCATCAGTATGTCTCCTCGTCACTGTTGATGTTTCCTGGTGGAATAGCTGGAAATGCATAAATGTCTCTTTAGGGGGGGGAGTGGTCGGCGACCCCCCCTGGGCGTGGGTCTTGTCCTGCGTGCCTAGAGCCACCCGATGACATGCCCAGTGACATGGAAAATGGCATGGACGCAATGCCATGAATTCTCGATGATTCGTCCCGTGCTTGGGGCTTGTCTTTCCCGAGGTAGTGCGCCCTAAAAACGATGACAACGAGATGGGGTTTGTCGCATGTGTGATCTTGCGGGCTGATAGTCGTTTCCAGACAATGGCATCCGAGTGAGACGATTTGAAGGGGCCTCGAGGCCCGTCTTGGTGCATGCGGCGTGCCTTGAAGGGAAGGACGTTGAGGTGGGGTCATACCTCAAACATTGCAGATTTGGTTGGTGATGCAACCTTGTTGATCCTTCCATTAGTCATATGCTTGTCTCAAAGATCAGGTTGTGCATGTACAATGGACAAACTAATCGAACGGAATTGAATGTTCGGGACGACGGTTTGGGCTTGTGTTGGGGTCTGAGTGGTGAGCTCAGTCATACCTCAAACAATGCAGATGTTGTTGGTGATTCTACATGTCTGATCCTTCCACTAGTCATATGCTTGTCTCAAAGATCAGGTCCTGCATGATCAGTTGTGTGGGTTGATGGTTGCGCTTATGCGATTGTGTGGGAGTGGTGGATGGTTGTCAAGATACCGCGGTCTCCCTTTTTTGGGAAGGGAACGTTGGTCTCGTTGGCTCTAGGGGGTTGGGTATATCAATCCTTCCCTTGTGTCATGCATAGCGGGCTTTCCCTGCCTTCATGTGCTGCATTGTGATGCCTCTCGGGTTGCATCCCTCGAGGCGTCACGATCAGCTGTGTGGGTTGATGGTTGTGCTTACGCGATTGTGTGGGAGTGGTGGATGGTTGTCAAGATACTGCGGTCTCCCTTTTTTGGGAAGGGAACGTTGGTCTCGTTGGCACCCTCATCCGTAAGTGGGGGTTTAATTTCTCCTCGCTTTCATTTGGTCCTTGTGCATGTTTCCATGTGAATGATGGAACACGGTTTGGCTTGGTTGGATATCCGTTGAGAACACTAGTCATATGCTTGTCTCAAAGATCAGTCTGTGCATGTACAGGGACAAACTAATCGAAGATGGTGATACTGTGAAGGGTCTCAGTAAATCAGGGACAAGTCTGACGTTCTCCTCGGTTTTACATCAAGCGAAGAATGTGTATCTATTGTTTCTGCAAGATACACGAGCGTCATGCAGAGATGATGACTCATTAAGGGGAATCCTGTCGATTTGGGAAGATGATTTGGGCTTGTGTTGGGGTGTGAGTGGTCTGCTCAGTCATACCTCAAACATTGCAGATGTGGTTGGTGATGCTACCTGGCTGATCCTACCATTAGTCATATGCTTGTCTCAAAGATCAGGTTGTGCATTTACAAAGGATAAACTAATCGAACGGAATTGAATGTTCGGGATGATGGTTTGGGCTTGTGTTGGGGTCTGAGTGGTCTGCTCAGTTATACCACAAACAATGCAGATGTTGTTGGTAATGCTACATGGTTGATCCTTCCACTAGTCATATGCTTGTCTCAAAGATCAGTTAGTGCATGTACAGGGACAAACTAATCGAAAGATGGTGATACTGTGAAGGGTCTCATTAAATCAGTGACACGGCTGACTTTCTCCTCGGTTATACATCAAGCGAAGAATCCCCAGGTGGGTGAGCTCCACCTAGAAGATCCTCACTTGTCCCATCGGAGTTCTCCCTGTTGGTAGTGGAATTTTGTTAGTGCTGATATACGGGCCCTGTTTATATGCTTGGGTTGAATTCTCTCGCACAATTGCGGTTTTGAGCATCATGCAGAGGTGAAGACTCATTAATTGGGTTCCTGTCGATTTGGGAAGACGGTTTGGGATTGTGTTGGGGTCTGAGTGGTCTGCTCAGTCATACCTCAAACATTGCAGATGTTGTTGGTGGTGCAACCTGTCTGATCCTTCCATTAGTCATATGCTTGTCTCAAAAATCAGGTTGTGCATGTACAAAGGACAAACTAATCGAACGGAATTGAATGTTCGAGACGACGGTTTGGGCTTGTGTTGGGGTCTGAGTGGTGAGCTCAGTCATACCTCAAACAATGCAGATGTTGTTGGTGATGCTACATGGCTGATCCTTCCACTAGTCATATGCTTGTCTCAAAGGTCAGGTCCTGCATGATCAGTTGTGTGGGTTGATGGTTGCGCTTATGCGATTGTGTGGGAGTGGTGGATGGTGGTCAAGATACTGCGGTCTCCCTTTTTTGGGAAGGGAACGTTGGTCTCGTTGGCTCTAGGGGGTTGGGTATATCAATCCTTCCCTTGTGTCATGCATAGCGGGCTTTCCCTGCCTTCATGTGCTGCATTGTGATGCCTCTCGGGTTGCTTCCCTCGAGGCGTCACGGTCAGTTGTGTGGGTTGATGGTTGTGCTTACGCGATTGTGTGGGAGTGGTGGATGGTTGTCAAGATACTGCGGTCTCCCTTTTTTGGGAAGGGAACGTTGGTCTCGTTGGCTCTAGGGGGTTGGGTATATAAATCCTTCCCTTGTGTCATGCATAGCGGGCTTTCCCTGCCTTCATGTGCTGCATTGTGATGCCTCTCGGGTTGCTTCCCTTGAGGCGTCACGGTCAGTTGTGTGGGTTGATGGTTGTGCTTACGCGATTGTGTGGGAGTGGTGGATGGCTGTCAAGATACTGCGGTCTCCCTTTTTTGGGAAGGGAACGTTGGTCTCGTTGGCTCTAGGGGGTTGGGTATATCAATCCTTCCCTTGTGTCATGCATAGCGGGCTTTCCCTGCCTTCATGTGCTGCATTGTGATGTCTCTCGGGTTGCTTCCCTCGAGGCGTCACAGTCAGTTGTGTGGGTTGATGGTTGTGCTTACGCGATTGTGTGGGAGTGGTGGATGGTTGTCAAGATACTGCGGTCTCCCTTTTTTGGGAAGGGAACGTTGGTCTCCTTGGCTCTAGGGGGTTGGGTATATAAATCCTTCCCTTGTGTCATGCATAGCGGGCTTTCCCTGCCTTCATGTGCTGCATTGTGATGCCTCTGGGGTTGCTTCCCTTGAGGCGTCACGGTCAGTTGTGTGGGTTGATGGTTGTGCTTACGCGATTGTGTGGGAGTGGTGGATGGTTGTCAAGATACTGCGGTCTCCCTTTTTTGGGAAGGGAACGTTGGTCTCCTTGGCTCTAGGGGGTTGGGTATATAAATCCTTCCCTTGTGTCATGCATAGCGGGCTTTCCCTGCCTTCATGTGCTGCATTGTGATGTCTCTCGGGTTGCTTCCCTCGAGGTGTCACAGTCAGTTGTGTGGGTTGATGGTTGTGCTTACGCGATTGTGTGGGAGTGGTGGATGGTTGTCAAGATACTGCGGTCTCCCTTTTTTGGGAAGGGAACGTTGGTCTCCTTGGCTCTAGGGGGTTGGGTATATAAATCCTTCCCTTGTGTCATGCATAGCGGGCTTTCCCTGCCTTCATGTGCTGCATTGTGATGCCTCTCGGGTTGCTTCCCTTGAGGCGTCACGGTCAGTTGTGTGGGTTGATGGTTGTGCTTACGCGATTGTGTGGGAGTGGTGGATGGTTGTCAAGATACTGCGGTCTCCCTTTTTTGGGAAGGGAACGTTGGTCTCGTTGGCACCCTCATCCGTAAGTGGGGGATTAATTTCTCCTCGCTTTCATTTGGTCCTTGTGCATGTTTCCATGTGAATGATGGAACACGGTTTGGCTTGGTTGGATATCCGTTGAGAACACTAGTCAAATGCTTGTCTCAAAGATCAGTCTGTGCATGTACAGGGACAAACTAACCGAAAGATGGTGATATTGTGAAGGGTCTCATTAAATCAGTGACAAGTTTGACGTTCTCCTCGGTTATACATCAAGCGAAGAATGTGTATCTATTGTTTCGACAAGATACACGAGCGTCGTCACGCAGAGGTGATGACTCATTAAGGGGAATCCTGTCGATTTGGGAAGATGGTTTGGGCTTGTGTTGGGGTCTGAGTGGTTTGCTCAGTCATACCTCAAACATTGCAGATGTGGTTGGTGATGCTACCTGGCTGATCCTTCCATTAGTCATATGCTTGTCCCAAAGATCAGGTGGTGCATGTACAAAGGAAAAACTAATCGAATGGAATTGAATGTTCGGGACGACGGTTTGGGCTTGTGTTGGGGTCTGAGTGGTTAGCTCAGTCATACCTCAAACAATGCAGATGTTGTTGGTGATGCTACATGGCTGATCCTTCAACTAGTCATATGCTTGACTCAAAGATCAGGTCCCGCATGTACAAAGACAAACTAATCGAAAGATGGTGATACTGTGATGGGTCTCATTAAATTAGTGCCAGGGCTGACTTTCTCCTCAGTTATACATCAAGAGAAGAATCCCCAGGTGGGTGAGCTCCACCTAGAAGACCCTCACTTGTCCCTTCGGAGTTCTCCCTGTTGGTAGTGGAATTTTGTCAGTTATGATATACGGGCCCTGTTTATATGCTTGGGTTGAATTCTCTCGCACAATTGCGGTATTGAGCATCATGCAGAGGTGATGACTCATTAATTGGGTTCCTGTCGATTTGGAAAGACGGTTTGGGCTTGTGTTGGGGTCTGAGTGGTCTGCTCAGTCATACCTCAAACATTGCAGATGTGGTTGGTGATGCAACCTGGCTGATCCTTCCATTAGTCATATGCTTGTCCCAAAGATCAGGTTGTGCATGTACAAAGGACAAACTAATGGAACGGAATTGAATGTTCGGGATGATGGTTTGGGCTTGTGTTGGGGTCTGAGTGGTGAGCTCAGTCATACCTCAAACAATGCAGATGTTGTTGGTGATGCTACATGGCTGATCCTTCTACTAGTCATATGCTTGTCTCAAAGATCAGGTTGTGCATGATCAGTTGTGTGGGTTGATGGTTGCCCTTATGCGATTGTGTGGAAGTGGTGGATGGTTGTCAAGATACTGCGGTCTCCCTTTTTTGGGAATGGAACGTTGGTCTCGTTGGCGCTAGGGGGTTGGGTATATCAATCCTTCCCTTGTGTCATGCATAGCGGGCTTTCCCTGCCTTCATGTGCTGCATTGTGATGCCTCTCGGGTTGCTTCCCTCGAGGCGTGACGGTCAGTTGTGTGGGTTGATGGTTGTGCTTACGCGATTGTGTGGGAGTGGTGGATGGTTGTCAAGATACTGCGGTCTCCCTTTTTTGGGAAGGGAACGTTGGTCTCGTTGGCACCCTCATCCGTAAGTGGGGGTTTAATTTCTCCTCGCTTTCATTTGGTCCTTGTACATGTTTCCATGTGAATGATGGAACACGGTTTGGCTTGGTTGGATATCCGATGAGAACACTAGTCATATGCTTGTCTCAAAGATCAGTCTGTGCATGTACAGGGACAAACTAACCGAAAGATGGTGATACTGTGAAGGGTCTCATTAAATCAGTGACAAGTTTGACGTTCTCCTCGGTTATACATCAAGCGAAGAATGTGTATCTATTGTTTTTGCAAGATACACGAGCGTCATACAGAGGTGATGACTAATTAAGGGGAAACATGTCGATTTGGGAAGATGGTTTGGGCTTGTGTTGGGGTCTGAGTGGTTTGCTCAGTCATACCTCAAACATTGCAGATGTGGTTGGTGATGCTACCTGGCTGATCCTTCCATTAGTCATATGCTTGTATCAAAGATCAGGTTGTGCATGTACAAAGGACAAACTAATCGAATGGAATTGAATGCTCGGGACGACGGTTTAGGCTTGTGTTGGGGTCTGAGTGGTCTGCTCAGTCATACCTCAAACATTGCAGATGTGGTTAGTGACGCTACATGGGTGATCCTTCCACTAGTCATATGCGTGTCTCAAAGATCAGGTCCTGCATGTACAAGGACAAACTAATCGAAAGATGGTGATACTGTGAAGGGTCTCATTAAATCAGTGACACGGCTGACTTTCTCCTCGGTTATACATCAAGCGAAGAATCCCCAGGTGGGTGAGCTCCACCTAGAAGAACCTCACTTGTCCCTTTGGAGTTCTCCCTGTTGGTAGTGGAATTTTGTTGGTGCTGATGTAAGGGCCCCGTCTATATGCTTGGGTTGAATTCTCTCGCACAATTTTGGTTTCGGGTTCCAAGGGCTTGCTAAAAAGACGATGCGATACTAGACAGATATAACTTGGATGGGATGATGATAGATGAGCATGGTTGGTGTCCTGGTTCTTGGTTAAAAGTTTCGCAACGGTGGTTGAGTTCTTTTGAATGGTGGGATGTGGGGGGTGCGGCGGGACATAGGGCCTCCGTTCCTGTCATGACTCCTTTTCCTCAACGTCCCTGGAGCGTTGTGGGTTCGTCTGCTTAAAATCTGCCTCATGGCGGTTGAGTTCCTTCGGAAGGTGGGATGTGGGAGGCATGGCGGTGGGACGCTGTAATTCCTTTTCCTCACCGGTGGGATGTGGGGGGCATTGGAAAGAATGGGTTTTTGCCCAGTCTCATGCCGTGCCCGCCTTTTTCCTCACCTTTCATGGAGCGTTGCGGTTCGGGCTTGCTTAAAAGGCCACCTGTTGGTGGCGGAGTTCCTTGGATGGTGGGATGTGGGAGGCATGGTGGGTTGGTGTTCCTTTGTCGTCCCTCGACGCTCCTGCCCTTCCCTCGCCTTCTCTAGAGCAGTGCGGCTCTGCTTGCTTAAAAGCTGCCTCAGGGCGGTTGAGTTGCTGCGGATGGTGGGATGTGGGGGGCGCGGCGGGATTGGGTTTTTGCCCCGTCCCCTGACGTGCCTGCCTTTTCCTCCCCGTCTGTGGAGCATTGCGGGCTGGGTGCTTAAATACCGCCTCACGGTTTGTGGGATCCTGTGGATGGTGGGATGTGGGCGGCGCGGCGGGACATAGGACCCCCGTACCTACCATGACTCCTTTTCCTCGACGTCTCTTGAGCGTTGCTGGTTCGTCTGCTTAAAAGCTGCCTCATGGCGGTTGAGTTCCTACGGAATGTGAGATGTGGGAGGCACGGCGGGATGGGGGTTTCCCTCCTCATCCCCTGACGTTCCTACCTTTTTCCTCACTGGTGGGATGTGGGGGGTATGGGTGGGATTGGGTTGTTTCCCCGTCCTGTCGTACCCACCTTTTTCCTCACCTTTCATGGAGCGTTGCGGGTCGGGCTTTGCTTAAAATCCACTGATTGTGGTTGAGTTCTTGCAGATGTTGGGATGTGGGAGGCATGGTGGGATTGGGTTCCTTTGTCGTCCCTTGCTGTACCGCCTTTTCCTCACCTTCTCTGGAGCGTTGTGGAATTTTGGTAGTGGTTCAAGCGCGAAACTGTCGGTATCACCAGGATGCGAGAGCGTGCTCCTAAATTTCTCATTCAGTGATATTCCATGCGAACCATAGCAAGCTGCCTTGGGCAATGATTGGTGGGAGTGCTTTGCTCAACGCATTGTCGGGGCCACGTGCGAGTTATTTGGGTCCTAAGAAACTCACACCAACAGGGTAACGATTTCCATGGTTCATTATTGGACAAGTTGGGGTGCCTTCCTCCTCAGTCATGCCTTGGGTGATGATGTTCATAAGGGTGGCTTGAGAATGTGTATCTACTATTTCTGCAAGATACACGAGCGTCATGCAGAGGTGATGACTAATTAAGGGGAAACATGTCGATTTGGGAAGAGATGGTTCGGGCTTGTGTTGGGGTCTGAGTGGTCTGCTCAGTCATACCTCAAACATTGCAGATGTGGTTGGTGATGGTACCCGGTTGATCTTTCCATTAGTCATATTATTGTCTCAAAGATCAGGCTGTGCATGTACGAAGGACAAACTAATCGAATGGAATTGAATGCTCGGGACGACGGTTTGGGCTTGTGTTGGGGTCTGAGTGGTCTGCTCAGTCATACCTCAAACATTGCAGATGTGGTTGGTGATGCTACATGGTTGATCCTTCCACTAGTCATATGCCTGTCTCAAAGATCAGGTCCCGCATGTAAAGGACAAACTAATCGAAAGATGGTGATACTGTGACGGGTCTCATTAAATCAGTGCCAGGGCTGACTTTCTCCTCGGTTATACCTCAAGCGAAGAATCCCCAGGTGGGTGAGCTCCACCTTGAAGACCCTCACTTGTCCCTTTGGAGTTCTCCCTGTTGGTAGTGGAATTTTGTTGGTGCTGATGTACGGGCCCCGTCTATATGCTTGGGTTGAATTCTCTCGCACAATTTTGGTTTCGGGTTCCAAGGGCTTGCTAAAAAGACGATGCGATACTAGACAGATATAACTTGGATGGGATGATGATAGATGAGCATGGTTGGTGTCCTGGTTCTTGGTTAAAAGTTTCGCAACGGTGGTTGAGTTCTTTTGAATGGTGGGATGTGGGGGGTGCGGCGGGACATAGGGCCTCTGTTCCTGTCATGACTCCTTTTCCTCAACGTCCCTGGAGCGTTGTGGGTTCGTCTGCTTAAAATCTGCCTCACGGCGGTTGAGTTCCTTCGGAAGGTGGGATGTGGGAAGCATGGTGGTGGGACGCTGTAATTCCTTTTCCTCACCGGTGGGATGTGGGGGGCATTGGAAAGAATGGGTTTTTGCCCAGTCTCATGCCGTGCCCGCCTTTTTCCTCACCTTTCATGGAGCGTTGCGGTTCGGGCTTGCTTAAAAGGCCACCTGTTGGTGGCGGAGTTCCTTGGATGGTGGGATGTGGGAGGCATGGTGGGTTGGTGTTCCTTTGTCGTCCCTCGACGCTCCTGCCCTTCCCTCGCCTTCTCTAGAGCAGTGCGGCTTTGCTTGCTTAAAAGCTGCCTCAGGGTGGTTGAGTTGCTGCGGATGGTGGGATGTGGGGGGCGCGGCGGGATTGGGTTTTTGCCCCGTCCCCTGACGTGCCTGCCTTTTCCTCCCCGTCTGTGGAGCATTGCGGGCTGGGTGCTTAAATACCGCCTCACGGTTTGTGGGATCCTGTGGATGGTGGGATGTGGGCGGCGCGGCGGGACATAGGACCCCCGTACCTACCATGACTCCTTTTCCTCGACGTCTCTTGAGCGTTGCTGGTTCGTCTGCTTAAAAGCTGCCTCATGGCGGTTGAGTTCCTACGGAATGTGAGATGTGGGAGGCACGGCGGGATGGGGGTTTCCCTCCTCATCCCCTGACGTTCCTACCTTTTCCCTCACTGGTGGGATGTGGGGGGTATGGGCGGGATTGGGTTGTTTCCCCGTCCTGTCGTACCCACCTTTTTCCTCACCTTTCATGGAGCATTGCGGGTCGGGCTTTGCTTAAAATCCACTGAGTGTGGTTGAGTTCTTGCAGATGTTGGGATGTGGGAGGCATGGTGGGATTGGGTTCCTTTGTCGTCCCTTGCTGTACCGCCTTTTCCTCACCTTCTCTGGAGCGTTGTGGAATTTTGGTAGTGGTTCAAGCGCGAAACTGTCGGTATCACCAGGATGCGAGAGCGTGCTCCTAAATTTCTCATTCAGCGATATTCCATGCGAACCATAGCAAGCTGCCTTGGGCAATGATTGGTGGGAGTGCTTTGCTCAACGCATTGTCGGGGCCACGTGCGAGTTATTTGTGTCCTAAGAGACTCACACCAACAGGGTAACGATTTCCATGGTTCATTATTGGACAAGTTGGGGTGCCTTCCTCCTCAGTCATGCCTTGGGTGATGATGTTCATAAGGGTGGCTTGAGAATGTGTATCTACTGTTTCTGCAAGATACACGAGCGTCATGCGGAGGTGATGACTCATTAAGGGGAATCCTGTCGATTTGGGAAGATGGTTGGGGCTTGTGTTGGGGTCTGAGTGGTCTGCTCAGTCATACCTCAAACATTGCAGATGTGGTTGGTGATGCTACCTGGCTGATCCTTCCATTAGTCATATGCTTGTCTCAAAGATCAGGTTGTGCATGTACAAAGGACAAACTAATCGAACAGAATTGAATGTTCGGGACGACGGTTTGGGCTTGTGTTGGGGTCTGAGTGGTCAGCTCAGTCATACCCCAAACAATGCAGATGTTGTTGGTGATGCTACATGGCTGATCCTTCCACTAGTCATATGCCTGTCTCAAAGATCAGGTCCCGCATGTAAAGGACAAACTAATCGAAAGATGGTGATACTGTGACGGGTCTCATTAAATCAGTGCCAGGGGTGACTTTCTCCTCGGTTATATCTCAAGCGAAGAATCCCCAGGTGGGTGAGCTCCACCTAGAAGACCCTCACTTGTCCCTTTGGAGTTCTCCCTGTTGGTAGTGGAATTTTTTTGGTGCTGATGTAGGGGCCCC
>CAUJRU010004068.1:0-24395 GCA_963277665.1 Viscum album | reverse complement strand
CCTTCTAATTTATCTATATTGTTTGGAAAAGGTTGTTATTGAAGTACTCACACAACACAGTGAAAGTTATATCATATTTGATGTAATATATTTTTTAGAGGGTTCAAGGAAGTTTCTGAAGGGACTAAAACCGTTTACAAAATAATTATGAAAACTAACAGTATGTAGAAAAGTGTATTTCGTCTATCGGATGAAAATATGAATTCATGGAACACTCATATATGTGGAAGACATTATGAGGTGATTTAGAACAACATCAGATTATTCTAGAGGAGTAGTGAGTATATGTTTGTTGAGAAATAAGTGATATTTCAAATTGGGACTGGTTATAAAATTAGAGGGATAATTAGTCCTCAATAAACATTGTATGGGATGTGAGCCTAAGCATATAATTGATCTAGCTTGAAACATATTTTTGTGGTGAGCATTGGTGGATTTGGTATATCAACACATTTTCGTTGTATTCTACTTAGATATAACCTAGTGAGGGCGAACCAGGTAAACTTTTTGTGTCTCATGTCGGATTTCATTTCTATTCATATATTTTTATGGGAAAGGGAGAGAATAATATTTTTTTAATAATATAATAAGAGATGAAGGTGTTGTTTTTTTAATCTATCATATTATGATTCACCCCCCTCCTTGGTTATTTAATCCAGTTTGTCTAAAAATGGTATCAGAGGGAAATGTTAATATTAGTTTATCTCTCTCAAGTCTTTTAATGGAGGTTGTCAATAAAAAAGGGATTTTATTCTTTGATGGAAACAATTTTCAATTAGTGAAGAATCAGATGTAGCATTAGTTCCAATATTTAGAAAAGTATGTATTTAAAATAGTGATGCTTGGATTTTCTTCCAATATATACAATGATACTTTATTAGAAGCTGACCAAATGGAATTGGATAATAATTCCAAAAAAATAAATTCATTATTGGGAAACCTATATAAATAAATCTATATTAAGGTGATGTAGTAACAATCATCAAATTCAATTTGGGAAATGTTTCTAAATATTTATAAGCGTGAATCAAAAGTTAGAGAATAAAATATATTGATTACATGATCTCCTTTCAAAAGGAAATGAATGTTCAAAAAAATATATGGTTGAAGAGATAGAAAACTACAAATATTGTTGAGAAAATGATATGGTGGAAATTGAAGGTAGCTCCTAGAAAAAGGAAGAAAGAAAAAACGATGAATATGAATTATAATGAAGAGTTTATCTTTATGATGAATTCGAAGCCTCTCTTGAGAAGATATATGTTTTGAGATCAAAAAAGAAGAAATATAGAAAAGTAGATTATGATGGAAGAATATTTATAAAATATATGGAAGAAGAAACGTCAGTGCTGATGGAAGAAATTAAAAATCTTAAGTGTTCAAAAATGAAAAACTCAAAAATGATTGGTGAGTACAAGATCAATGTTGAAGAATATAAAAATGTGATCGATGGATTGAATAAAAAAAGCAAAGATCAAGTAATACTCATCTAAAATCTTGAGGAAGAGGTTGTTAGCATATAAAAGAAAGTGAAATATCAGGAGAAACTATTGAATCTAGAAAAGAAGGTTGAAAAAGATACAAAAAATGGAATAATAGAGTTCAATGTTCCAGAAAACCCAAAAAAAGTATTGTCAGATGATGGAAATGATATATCCAAATGATATAGATGGTATGCGGCTTGATCAAAACTAGAAATTACTAATTTTTGATGTCATATGACAATAATCCATACCGATTTTGAAGATTGATTTTGGTACAAATCAGAACCATATGATCCAGAAAACCTAAGGGAAAACCAGTAGTGTTGTTGTGACACATAGGAATTCACCCTACATTAGATGTTATTGTTGTGGGAAGATAGGTAACATAGAAAATTTCAATTCCATAGCCAAGAGGCACTGAAGGAAACAAGTCCAATAAAGGTAGTCATACATAGTTCAACATTCTAGGATATAATTTGTTGGACAATATTTTGAGTTTGGAGGATTAAGACACATGGAATGATATTTCTCATCAACAACGAAATGGAATGTGCTAAAGGTGGCTTAATGTGGTCTTCATTAGTTGCTCAATGTATCATAAAATGAGATAAAAATGAAAAAATTAATTATAGCTCTTTAAGATGAATCTGGTCTATCAAAATTCATGTAAGATCATGACTATCAATCAATACTAGGTATAAAGTAAAAAACCTTCATAAAAAAGAGATCAGAAAGAAGTGGTTGCAAAGATTTCTCTTAAAGCATCATATTGTTCTAGTATATGGATCCTTGATAGTGGGTTCATATACCATATGACAGGTAATAAACATCCTGTTATCGGTATAAAATAAGACAAAGAAGGAGTTATCAAATTTGAAAATGATGAAGGCCGGAATAATATTGGATCAGGAAAATCCGAATTTGGGGGAAATGAAATAAGATGCGCTAATATATTAGTTTTTGAATGTCACAATCACAACATACATAATGTCAATCAACTATTTTTTCATTAAAGGTGTTGTCTCGGTCAAAACCCGAGACACAATTTATTATCAAAAGAAAAAAGAAACTACATGAGTCTGAAATAAGGGATCTTATTACAATCATTATCATAAAAAGGAAGAAGCTCAACTGGCAATACGTCCTTCCATGTAATGTCATGGATTATTCCTTTATTAGAAATACCATCATCAACCATGTTTTCTTCCCAAAAGGCATGCATGGTAATGTAATTGGTCTCTATAAGAGAATCTAGGTAGTTCTTCCATCGGGTGGTCAGAGGCTAGGCACCACACCCTCCCAAATAGCATGTATAATAGTGGTTGAGTTTCTTTCAATCCAAATATTGTTCCAGCCCTTTTTCTTTGCAAAGCTAAGGGCTTTTATCACACCCACCATTTTTCCTTCAAGAGCCGAAGCAGTACCACAGCTGTCATAGCATCCGCCCAGACACTAACCAAAGTAGTCTATAAAAATCGCACCACATCCCATAGGTCCCAAATTACCTTTAGAAGCACCATCCACATTCACTTTTATCCATCCCAGAATCAGAGCATGCTAAAAGACATCAAAAGTGCGCTTTGGATGTTTGTAGAGACCATATATCTTAAGCTGCCGAAGAATCTCAAAATCACCAATAGTGTTGTCACAAGTAGCTGTTTGTATCGAATCAGAATCCCTAATAGAAATGAGGAATTCGTATCTTACCTGCATTGATATTAGAAGAGAAATTATTGTGAATAATAGCATTTCTATCATACCAAATCACATGAAGAAGTTCAGCAACCGCAGCGAGGGGGAGGTTCTTGATTTGTTGTGAGCAATCTAGATACACACATCTTCTTAATTGCAGGTTGAGAGAATCAGTAAGAATCCATTTTCAGCCAAAAATTTCAGAATTATAATTCCACAGGGCAGAGGCAGTAGCACAAGATAGGAAGAAATTATTAGTCTCTTCTCTATTCTGGTGGCAGAAAGGACACCTGGAGCCAAGTTGGATTCCAAGAGAATAGAGACACACCACAGTAGGGATACGATTATAGGCATGTATCCAAATTTGACTATGTCTTGACGGTTTAATCCAGGGTTTATCAAAGGCTTTCATCCAATAAAAATCAATATCAGAATTAGAAACCTTGTGCTTATAGATGTTTTTTGAATCAGGAATACCATTGTGGGTGGGATCCCAACAAAGGAAGTCATCGTAAGTCCCAAAGACGTATATATCCACCACTTGCATAATGTTTGCAGGCAAATTGGAGATACGAGAATGAGTGAAATATTTTATAGTAGCATTAGTGTTATCCAGTAATGAATTAGGAGAGATCTTATATATTAGGGGGGTTCTAGTCCAATTAACAATCCAAAAATTCATGGTAGAATCCATACTAACCATCCATATATAATTAGTCATAATATTGTCAAAAGATTTCCTGATTGAGGGCCAGATAGAGGAATTAATGTAGCTCAAACTACCCTATTTTAACATTCAGAGAAATCCCTTTTTCAGAAAGACATTAGAATCAGAGTTATTATGAATAATAATCAATGTGAGGTTGGCATGGATGGAATCATTAAAAAGACTTAGATTTTTTATTCCAAGACCACCTTTTTCAAGAGGTTTGCAGAAAGTTGTCCAGGGGTAGTAACAGGTTTCCTTTCTTGAATATTTCCGGACCAAATAATGTTCTTGATGTAAGTGTTTATTTTTTTAGAAGACTAGTAGTCCATTTGTAAATCATCAACAAATAGACCATCTTGGATACAATGGTTTATTTCACAAGGCAGATTCTACCCGCCATCGAAAGGGACTTTCCTTTCCAGGAGGATAGCTGCTTTATGATCTGATCCATCATGTTGGTAAAGTACATAGATTTATGCCTTCCCCAGAAAATAGGAACTCCAAGGTAGGTAAAAGGGAAAGATCCTTCTTTAATGCTTAGACAATCTATAATACTATTTTTTTCTAGAAGTAGAAAAAAAAATTACCAAAGAAGACATAGGACTTGTTCCAGTTTATTGATTGACCAGAAAAATCTTCGTAGTGAGACAATGTATTTTTTAAAATTTGAATATTCTTTTTGTCTCCTTTTATGAATAAAATGATGTCATCAGCATATAGTAGACGTTTAGGCACAATTAAGTTTATATTAGCCTAAATGATTATTATCTTGTTTTGATTCCCAAGGAGATCGAGCAGTCTACTAAGATAATCTTCGGAGATGTAAAAGAGAATAGACGATAAGGGATCACCATGCCTTACACCTTTGGAGAATTTGAAGTAAACTTTAGGGGAACCATTGACAAGGTCTGTGATGGAGGCCGAATTGAATAAATAATTTATTCTATTGGTGAAATAATCGTTGAATCCAAAGGACTGGAGCACAATAAAAATGAATCCCCAATTAATGGTATCAATAGGATTTCTAATATAAATATTAATGGTAATGTTTCCCCCTCTGACAGCTTTATTGAAGGTGTTGGTACATTCAGAGGCAAAGAAGATGTAGTCTTGTATATTTCTCCCCTTGATAAAACCAAATTGATTCAAGGAAAAAAATTTATTTCACAAAGAAAAAATTCAATTCGCAAGTAGTTCAGTAATGATCTTGTAATTGGTATTTAGAAGAGAAATAGGCCGAAAAAGATGAACTTCAGAGGCATTTCCCACTTTAGGAATTAGAGTGAGGAATTGAGGATCTAGCCCATGTGGGAGGTTTCCATTAGTGAAATCATCTCAGAAAATCTTACAAACATCAGTGTGAATCACCTACCATTATTGTTGATAGAAACCATTGTTGAATCCATCAGGGCCTGGGGTGCTATCAGAGTTGAGGCTAAAAACAGTGTCAATTTAATGGTCAGAAGGGATGCTAAGGAGATAGATATTGTCTTCATAATTAAAAATACCCATATTGAATTCAGGTAAGAGGTCTTTGTTGGTACTTGGATCATTGAAGATATTCTAAAAGTATGAGACTACAAGGTTCGTGATGCCCTCCTCCGATTCAATGAGAACATCCTCACTTCTATGATGAGAAAGGGGCCTATAGGCTTTTCTGATTCTTTGTAGTGATTTGTAGAACTTGGTATTTCTATACCCATTAGAGATCCATTTAGAATTGAAACGTTGTTTACGAAGGTTATCCTTAAGAGTGAAAGGAGTGTTTAGTTTCATGGAAATATTAAGTTCATTCTGGGGGTTTAAAGAGAAATCAGAGCTAGTGGAGGATATTTGAATTTGAATAAGCTCATGTTCAAGGTTAAAAATATCTTTTTCCATTTGTTTAAATTTTTTATTACACCAATTTAGAGACATACATTAAGGTGCTTTAGCTTGGTAATAGAAGAAAATTAATAATTGAGATGATTCATAGAGTTCCAATACTTTTTTATGATGTTTGAACATTTCAGATTAGTAGACCAAGCATTACTGAATCTGAAAGGAAGAAATTTTTTAGCTCGTTTAGTAAGAAATTTTATAATAATAGGATGATGGTCCGAATTATGTCTAGGTAGGGTGGTTCTAGAAATAGTGTCCTAGTTGTCCAGAGCATACATATTTGTGAAGGCCCTATCCAATTTACTAGATACTACCCTATTCTAGTTCCTTCTATACCAAGTGTACTTGGCCCAAGTAAGTTTAACCTCTATCAGATTAAATCATCAATTACAGTTCTAAATTCTTAAGAGGGAATGGATGAGTGGGATGGAAAATTTTTTTTACTAGGTGAAAGAATAGCGTTAATGTCACCCAAAAAAACCAGGGATCATGAATTGTGTTAGATAGACCATAAAGATCATTCTAGAGGGGCCTTATCTCTTGATAGTGATTTTTGGCATAAATCATGGTACAAAAAATATGAGTTTCACTAAGATGAAAATCACAAGTAAGCATCTTCTCAGTGTTGTTTAAAATATTAACATTCTGTAAAGAGTCATGATAGAAAAACCAAAGAGAGTCCACACTATTACCTTCTATGCAAGCACCTAAAAAGATATTACCATGAGTAAAAATGTGGCTATTTTTCAAGGAGAAATTGGTTTTTGGTTCATCAATGGAAATAAAATTTGGGAGATAAGTTAAAAGGAATCTTTTAAAAACATTATAACTCTCAGGATGAGAAATTCCATGACAATTATAGAAAAATAAATCCATCAAAACCGTTTTTTGGAGGCAAAACCTCCCATGATCTCTTTAGCTCCACCCGAGCCCTTCTTCTTCTTAGATCGAGTAGAAATGTGTGAAGTAGCCGGAGAGGATTTCATATCATGATTATATATAATAGGAACAAAAGAGCTGTAAGTAGAAACAACATCCAATGTGGGCTGTATAGTTTCCATTATTTCGGTATTTATTGAGATGTCAATGGATCTGTCCCATAAATTAGTAAAAGGGGTTACCTTATGAGAGGCATTATACAAAATAGGATCCAGTGGGTGCTAAACAACCTATGTCTCCTGTATTTTCAATGCCACACATTTCCCTTTGGATGATTCCTTACAAGATTGGATGATCATACCTGAGCTTTCACCTTAGAGAGGTATGCTCTCCTCAGACCCACAGAATGAAGCCATCCTGTGATCAGTAGAATGTCCAGCACCCAAGAGAGGATCAGCATCAACTAGATCACCTCCCTGCACAGTATGAACCTCATTCAAAGCTTCTTCAGGGTGATCCTTGCATGTGACAATTTTCATAATAGTCACTGTCTATGGCTCCTAGACTTTCACTGCTACACATTTTTCATTGATTAAGATTTTGTAAAAAGAGGGGTCAAACCCGACGTATCAGCATGTAGAGATATACTATCCTCAAACCTGCATACAACTGCCTTCTTGTGAGTCTTGTATTGGGGAATGAGTTTTTCAATAGAAATTCCAGCGCCGCCAGTAGAAACAAGATCAACAGGATGACATCCCGTAACAACATTTCCATTATTTATGGTTTCTTCAAGTTGATCATGTTGCTTTACATTGTTGGAATTACTGGGTAAAATAGGTCGAGATGTATCACATTGAGCAGTAGCATTTTCATGTACACATTCTAATGGAGTCAATTGACCACATCTTTCCACAACCAATGCATCATGTACCTGCTCACATGCACCACAGACTGAATTTTCAGTTTCCTCCATAACTCATTGTTCCATGTTGATTTCGTACTCTTCCTCCACCATCATATCCCAAGACAAACCCGAAGACTCTCCAACCTATGCTGTCTTTTTACCCATTTTTTCAATTTCTTCCTAGGAGGTTCGGCTCTCTCGAAACCAGTAACCTTCCCTTTCTTATCTCATCGAACTTCAGTCCAGCCATCATCCTTGGGCTTAGAAATCTGACTTTTCATAACTCTACAGTTCATCAAAGTGTGACCCACTATTTTGTAGAGATCACAAAACAGTGGCTTGTACTCAAACTCAATCCGAACCTCTGTTTTTCAATCTAGGGCATTGAAGCATATGACCTCCAGTAGCTTTGAGTCCAAATCAACCACAACTATAACCCGATCATACAATCCAATCACCGCATTTAGGGTACGTTGGTCGATCTTGAGAGGTGTACCAATGCAGGATACCAAATCGTTTAGTATCTTTCAGTGACAAAAAATTCAGCTCAACCCGTGAAGTCTAACCCAAATTTGAGCCATACTGTTATTAAAAGTATGGGGGTTGAAGGTGTAGTTCCATTAAAAAATTCTAAGAACACCGGGCTTAAGCTGTATAATTCCTAAGCTCTAGACCCGATCATGCTCTTCCTGTGATTTAAGTAACATATGGAAATATCCTCTTCCGATTGGAACTATATTCCAGTCAGAGAAACACCATAGATGCATAATCCTATTCTTTAATTCATCAGTCGACCATGATTTATCCCCTTTAATTTATGAGATTCTACCCATAACTGAGAACTTACACATTTTCGATCGTTGTTGTAGTGGTTCAGGATCTTCTACCACTATAAATCTTTCATCATCAAGCTGTTTGCAGAGAGCAGATTTTGTTGCAGAAGTTGTGTAGTGTTCTGATACTTTAAGCCTTTCCAAAAAGGTTATTCCTCTAGTTCTTTTGATTGGTGAGACCTCTTCATTTTCCTCTTTGAAATCACGAGCTTGGTATGATCTTTACCATTCCAGATCAAGAGCCTCCATAACAAATCAGATTCAAGACAAACTGAGGCAAGAAATACCGCAGATGAGTGTAAACCCTAGTCACCGTGAGGAGATTTACACCATCAGCTTTTTTCAAATCACTGTGTCTCTCATATTTTTGAAATTCAACTCATAGAAGCGGTATGATTATGTTTTATTTATATTTGCAAATGCTCCTAGGAGGGGGGTAAAAGTCGGTAAAAAGTTCACTAAAAATTTTATATATATAAAATTATTATAAGCTGACTCCAATGAATTACATTAAACTTATATAGGTATTATATATCTATTTTGACCTAGAATAGAATTAAAATAAATAAATATTTTAATAAAAATTAGGTTTTAAACTATAACTCAATGTTTTTAACTATTCATCAAAGATTGATAGTTTTCAGAAAAATACCAAAAATTCACCCTATGAAAATTTCGATATTCCGAATCCAAAAATAAATCCCATTTTGAAAGATAAAATTTATAAAATTTCAAAAAGTGGGTATTACTATTCGTAACAGCTAGTTTGATTGGTTGTGGTGTGTTAGAACTCGAAGTTGCATATAACACACGCTATTGTATTATTCAAATAGAAGTGTATCATGGAAGCCCGGGGTGTTAAATTATCCCCTCCTTAAAATAATTGTGTCCCCAAAATTTCTAGAATATTAATGCATCAAATGACATGGGTGGTTTTTCATTATAAGTTACTCAGGTTCCCACCTTGCCTCTTCCATCTTACAGTTTTTCTAGAGAACTTTTACCAGACTATTCGTCCGGTTTCTCATCACTTGTTCTCTTATATCAAGAACCATGATAGGATCTTCGCAATAAGACAGATCGGGTTCCAGTTATAATTCCTCATATCTGAGTACATGCGTTGGGTGAGGCATGTATTTTCCCAACAGTGGTACCTAGAATACATTGTGAACTATGGAGAGACATGGCGGCATTTCCAAATGGTATGATAGAACCCCAATTCGTTCTAGAATTTTGAAAGGTGTGATGTACCTGGGAGTTAATTTTCCCTTCTTACCGAAATGTATAACTCCCTTCCAGGGAGATACCTTCAAGAAAACATGATCTCCTACCTGAAACTCCAAATCCTTATTTCAGTTATTAGCATTGATCTTCTATCTAATTTGAGATTCCTTGATGTTTTTTGGATTACCTTCACCTTTTCCATCATTTCCTCCACATGTTCTGGTCCTATGAGTTTTCTTTTACCAACATCATCCCAACAGGTTGGTGTGCGAAATATATTTCTATATAATGCTTCATATGGTGCCATCTGAATACTTGAATGGAAGCTATTGTAATAGGAAAATACTACAAGAGGTAAATATTGATCCAACATACATTGAAAGTCATGTTAGCATGATCTCAACATGTATTATAAGGTTTTAATAGTCCGTTCTGGTTGTCCATCGGTTTGGGGGTGGTAGGCAGTGCTCAAACAAAGTTCAGTATCTAGGTCTTTCTGAAGAGTTTTCCAGAATCATGATGTAAAATTTGGATTGTGATCAGAAATAATTTATAGGGGTACTCAATGAATTCTCACAACTTCATTAATATTTAGTGTTTCTAGATGTTCAAGTGGTAAACCTTATCATATAGAAATAAAATGCGTTGACTTGGTAAGACAATCAAAAATGACCGATATTGAATCGTTCCTTCTAGGAATCTTTGGTAGTCCCATGATAGAGTCCATCGTAATATTATCCCATTTCCACTCAATTATGGGAAGAGGTTGCATGACTCCTACAGGATGTTTCCTTCCATCTTTCACTTGTTGACAAAACAAACATTTTGACACAAAATCAGAAATCTTGCTCTTTATGTTGTCCCACAAAAAATGTTCCTCAAAATCACTATACATCTCAGTGCTACCAGGGTGTATAGATAAATTGGAACTATGAGCATCATCCAACAATTCACTTTTTAGATCAGGTATATCGGGAACACAAAGTCTCTTCCCAAATTTCAAAATTCCATCTCCATACACCATGTCAGTCAATATCCCATCATTCACAACTTTAATCATCATTTGAAACACTTCATCATCGGCCTGAGAACTCTTTATCAGTTCTAGTAAATATGGTTTGGAAACCATTTGAAAAAGTATTGATGTTTCACCTTCCATGGTTATCCCCATGTCCAACTTTACTAGATCCTTGTATATAGGATCCTTTTCAACTATCATCTTCTTCAGAACTCCAAGAACCTTTTTGATCAAAGCATCTTCCACCCTATTTTCCTTCCCCGGGTGGTAGTGTATGGTGAAATCATAATACTTTATTAGTTAAATCCTTCACCTTTGCCTCATGATGATTTCTTTCTGGGAGAAAATATACTTTAAACTCTTGTGATCGGTATATATCTCCCATTTTTTACCATAGAGATAGTGTCTTAAAATCGTCAAATTAAATATTAAAGCTGCTAAACCAATATCATGAGTGAGATATTTTTTTCATGAATTTTTATCTATTGTGATGCATAGAAAATAACTCTTCCATTCTGCATAAGGACACAACCATGTCCTTTCTTTGAAGCATCAATATAAATAACAAACCCATCATTTCTAAATGGTAGAGTCAATATAGGAACATTGACTAATCATCTCTTAAGTTATTAAAAAATATTCTTCACACTCTTTTGTCCAAACAAATTTAACCCCTTTACATGTGATCTTGGTTAATGGGTTAGCCAGTTGGGCAAAATTCTGGACAAAACACTGATAATAACCTACTAAACCACTAAAACTGTGTACCTCAATTATACTTGTCGGTGTTGTCCATTCTTTGATTGCTCTTTTCATAGAAGGATCAATAGAGATTCCATCCATAGAGACAATATGGCCAAGAAAAGATATATATTGTAGCTAGAATTCACACATTCTAAACATCCCAAATATTTCATGTCTTTAAGGTGTCTTCAGGATAATGCGCAAGTGATTTTCATGATCTTAGTATCTTTTTGAGTATACCAAGATATCATCAATAAATAACACTACAAAGTCATCAATATATTCCTTGAAAACTATATTCATTAGATCCATGAAGATAAAGGGTGCATTAGTCAATCCAAAAGGCATTACTATATACTGGTAATGCCCTTACCTTTTTTGAAATGTAGCTTTTAGAATGTCTTCCTTCTTCACACACAACTGATGATATCAAGATAGATGGTCAAACACTGAAAAATATTGATCTCCTTGAATTTTGTCGAATAAATCATCAATGTGAGGTAGGGGAAACTTGTTCTTTATTGTTATAGCATTGATCTCCCTGTAGTCAATGAACAACCTCATAGATCCATATTTCATCTAAACAAAAAGGACATGGGCTCCCCATGGGCAAACACTAGGGTGAATAAATCACTTATTACTAAATTCCTATAGTTGTTTCTTTATTTATACTAATTATAAAGTGGTCATTATATAAGGGGTCTTCGATATGGGCCTTGATCAAGTAATTAAATCAGTGGAAAAGTCAATTTATCATTATGGAGGATGTCCAGGTAAATGTTATGGAAACACATCAACATATTCTTTCTCATTAGGTACATCTTCTATTTGAACATTCCTTTCCTCGACCATAGTCATTTCATTCTCTTCCTCCCCAATAATTTAATTTAGTTGAACTACTAGGGGTGGATCTATATAATAATTAGGTGGTGATGTTTTTGCTCTAAAGATAAGGTACTCCTTATCATCATCACACATTGTATCCTCCTTCTTCTTACAATGAATTTTCGCATCAGGGTCCAAAATCCAATCCATACTGAGGATTATATCAAATTCAATCATGGGTATGATGATGAGATCAGCAGATAAATAATGTTTTATACCTTAATGGGAACTAATTCACAAAAAATTGTTGTAATGATATTTACCTTATATGTTTTGACTGAAAACTCTTTTATTAAATCAAATTGAAAATATATAGTTTTCTTAGCAATCTTGGAAGATATGAAACAATTCGATAATCCAGAATCAAATAAAGAAATGCCTAAGCTTGAGGAAACCATTAAATTACCATCCATTACAACTTTCGAAGCTTCAACCTCAGTAGTAGTGATAGCATAAGCTTGGCCTTGATCCCTTGGCCTTTTCTGAGGTAAGTTCCCCTGAATCTTATGACATTCATTGTAATAATATCCCATTTGTCTAAAATTGTAGCATTCATCATTAACAGCCATTTTCTTCCCCTTGAAATCATGAGCTTGATGGTCTTTTTCACCACACTTGTAATATACTCACATTCCCTTCAGACAAGTACTTGGGTGTTTCATCCCACATTTACTGCAAGGTGGATATTCAACTTTTCCCTTCTACCCCTTATATCCATTTCCAGAGTGTTCGGTAGATCTCTTCTTCTCTTGCTATACTTTAAAGTTATAAGACATAGAGAATTATTTTTCTGTCTTGATAGCACATGAGAAAATATCTTTGTACGACAAGAAGGATTGTGAGACAAATGATTGATGAAGAAATGGTTTTAACCCCTCAATGATATTATTAATATTACTTCTTGGGTTATATATATAATCTGCAGCATGCCTCTCTAACCTTGTAAAGTTAGCTTCATACTTTGCAACATTCTTATCCTCCTTTTTCCACAAACTCAAAATTGCCTTTCCATATCTTCTCGATAGTCACGAGGAAAGTAATTTTCTAGGAAAATCTCTTTAAAATCCTTCTATTACACATTTGATACTTAATCATCATCCTTTTTGTTTTGAATCAATGAACACCATTGATCAACACCTTCAGTGAGGCGGTAAACGGCCATGACAACTTTTTCCATTTCACTACTCCCCAAGGCATGGAATTATTTCTGTAAAGAATTTATCCATTGCTCAGCTAGTAATAGATTTGTACTCCCATTAAATTTTTGTGGTTTTTTACTCATGAAGCGATCTAACATTGATCCTCTATGCTGCGGATCAGGGTGCTCCATACGGGTAATTTTATTATTCATTACCTTAGTGAGGCGTCCTATTATGGTGATTAGATGATCAGCACCAGTTGCATCACCATCTACACTATAATTATCTTTAATAGGAGGGAAATACCTACATGGAGTACTCTCATTGATAGGGTTTCCATTACTTCTACTATGAGCCATTTCTAAACAATGGCATAAACTAGATTAGTTTATGAATCGAAATAAAAAATTCCAAACTTGTAAAACACTTAACATAAACTAAACAGTTTATGGATATAATCTATAATAAAAAAAATGTTTTCATTGGGGAGGTTTGTAAAGACACGAAAATTTCAAGGGAAAGTTTTTTCTAAATTTTCTTTGGGATTTTACAAGAACGCAGTTTCTGACGGCGCCTGATTATGAGGCCCGGTGTGCCCGGAATCATTTTCCGAAGTTTAGCTCGGGTACGTTCAGTGAACGAACAAGCGGGTTTTTCTAACTTCTGAACCAGTGCTCGGAATCGAATTCCGAGGGCACCGATGGAATCGAAGCACCGGTATTTGCTTAGAAACGCCTTTTCCGGAGTTGCGTTTTCTCGGGTGTGGTTTTTAATTTTTGGGGGTTAAGTGAAGAAAATAAAATAAATTGGTGCGACAACTTTATTTTATTTCACTTAAAGCCACTTAAAGCCACTTAAAGCTACTTAAGCCGAGTTGAAGCAGATAGGGTGAAATCCAAAATATCCTACCCTCTTGGTAGGATATTTGTGAGGTGGGTCCCACACAAGCCTCACCATTTCTTTTCCTCTAAGTAACGCACCCGCAAAACCTCCTCATTAATGAAAGTCAACCGTGCATTTTTCTGGTTAAGAAATGCCCCAATTAATTGGGCAGTTAAATCGTTATAATTAATTCAACGAATTAATTGTTCGTTTTTTATCTTTTGAATTTCAAAAGCTTAGGTCAATAATAAAATAAGGGTTGAACTTATTTTATTTAGTTGGACTTGTGGCGTGGAGAGAATTTGGGAGGAAAGCGTTCTTCTTCGACGAAGAACGCGAAGAATGCTCCGACCTCCGACGAAGAATGCCAAACCCTTGGAGATTGACAACGCGACGCTGTGTACCGCGACATCAACGACACTTCTTCCGCGATTCTCCCTCCGTGACGCTTCGTCCACGATGATTCAACCCCGCGACAACCTTCGATCGACAATGAAAAGTGTTCGTCGACGCGACGCCCTTCCGCGACGCGATGATCGCCTCCTTCCACGACGATCAATTCCGCGAAGAACGCACGCTCGACGACTATGGTGAGGTAGAGGTTTGTTTGTGAAATAATTTATATTTCCGTGGATGTTCCTCCTAAAACAAAGAACCTGGATCAAGTGCAATTTTAATTTATTAAATTGTATCTTGTTACGTTTCCATATGATAATTTATTCTTCCCCATTGTTATCACCTAACGCGGAGGGTGCGGGCCAAACAAACACGGCCCGACAACCCTCCGCAGTTCTTCGTTGATGTGCGGATTGGCGGGCGGCGACAAAACATGCCGCAGAGGTGATTCGTTGTTTCCACAGTGAATTACGGGACCCGGGAGGAGCTACGGCGCAGATGGAAATGAAATCGGACCACCGGAGCAACTCCGGTGGCCCGCGGAACCCACAGGCGGCGCCGGCGGCCGGAGGCGGCGGCGCCCCGGCGCGCTGCCACACAGGGCCGCTGTGGCTTCAGCCGCCGCCGCGGCGGCCGGCGGACCCGCAGCCGCGCGGGTCTGACACACTCGGGACACGGCTTTGCCGCGTCCGCTGATCCAGCGCGGCCCCACGTGGGCCGCGACTTCTCTTCCCGCGGGGACTTCACGCCTCGTGGCTCCCTTGCTCGGCCGCTCGGCCGAGCCGAGCCGACCCGACGGCCGGGTCGCGCCAAACCGGGTCGGACCCGAACTCGGGTCCGGTCGGCCCGGTTCGGGCTGACCCAGGGGGGGTTGGGCCGGGTCGGTCCGGGCCCAGAACCCCCCGTCTTCGGACCGTTTTCGGTCTTTTTCACGTATCTTGAGCTACGGGCATCCGAACGACGCACCGCCAGCGGTGATGCGATCCTTGGATCGAGACGGTCGTTTCGGTATACTACACCCAAGGTTTCGGAATACTTTGTGTTCGGCCGGGATGGTTCGGATACGAAACCAACCGGGCCCTCGGAGAGGAAACGCTTATATCATGAGCTCTGGACGTCCGATTTACGTGCCGTCAACTTTGATGGATTCCTGTAAGTGATACGGATCTTATGGCTTACTCCGCTCGAGGTTTGGATGTCTTCGGAGTGCGGTCGGGTTGGTTCGCTCACGAAATCCAACCAGGCCCCTGGAACGAAAAAAGCCAATAACTCACAGATCGGGCGTCCGATTCACGCACCGTCTGTCTCGTTTATTTCCTCTTGTTGAGAAGGAACTTTTGGCATACTTCGCCCGAGTTTTGGTTGCAGTTGGATAGTGGCTGGGTTGGATTGCACCCGAAATCCAACCGGGCCCTCGGAACGGAAAAGCTGATATCCTTCAGACCAGACGTCTATTTGACGAACCGTCAGCGGCATTGGTGATCTCGTTGAGAAACGGTCCCTATGAGTATACCCTATGAGAGTTCGGGGTACAGTTGAGTTACGACCGTGTTGGTTCCCTCATGAAACCAACCCGGCCCCTGAGACGAAAAGGCTAATAACTCACAGACCGGGCGTCCGATTGACGCGCCGTCTATTGCATTGAGATCCCTATGACGAGGCGGTCCTTTGAGATACTTATTCGTGGAACTTTGTGATACTTGTAGTATCGACCAGCAGATCATGGAGCAGACCCTCCCGGAGACGAGCGTGCGGAGTACAGAGACCATGTAGCTGGCTGAGACCTGACGACTGCTTGACCGATCCACTCGGTGTGTTTCGGATGGCCCAGTGGGGAGCGCTTGGTTGTAGCAGCAGACCCACGGCGGAGGAGCGCTTGGTTGTAGCGGCAGACCGGCGGTACTCAACAGAAGGAGTACCTCTGGAGGCTATGAGGGGGAGCGCTTGGTTTTAGCGGCTTACCCATGGCGGAGGAGCGCTTGGTTATAGCGGCAGACCCGCGGTACTCAACAGAAGGAGTACCTCTGGAGGCTATGAGGGGGAGCACTTGGTTGTAGCGGCAGACCCACGGCGGAGGAGCACTTGGTTTTGGCGGCAGACCCACTGTACTCAATAGAAGGAGTACCTTAGAGGATATGAGGGGGAGCGCTTGGTTGTAGCAGCAAACCCACAGCGGAGGAGCGCTTGGTTATAGCAGCAGACCCGCGGTACTCAACAGAAGGATTACCTCTTGAGGCTTTGAGGGGGAGTGATTGGTTGTAGCGGCAGACCCATGGTGAGAATCGCTTGGTTGTAGTAGCAGGCCCACAGTACTCGACAAGAGGAGTGCCCCAGCAGTCTTAGGTCAGTGAGCAGTACCTCAGAGTCGTGACAGGACCACTGTACACTCCAGAGACGGAGCTCTTCAGTAGTTACGGTTTCGATAAAAAAATATTGGTTTGAGGTGAGTCTATGACCCTTGTGTTTCCTCATGATTGAGATGGGTTACTTAATAACTTAGGTATATGTATGGGCATATACCTAAGTAGAGGTTATCTGTTGAGATATTCTTTGTGGTTATCCTTGTTGGTTTTAGTGAGACCTTGGGGGTCTCGAGGTCCCTACTGAGTATCGTTATACTCACCCTGCACGGGCTATGCCTGCACCTCGTTCTGTTGGTTACAGACGACGGGCGGTGCAGACGGAGGCCGAGTGTTCGAGGACTGGATGGTACCCAGAGATGGACTACACGACGAGTCATTACCCGGAGGTGGACTACATGACGAGTCAGTATCTGGAAGTGGACATCATGGCGAGACGACACTCGGAGGAGGTTGACGGGCGAGAGCGTTGTGGAGGCTATCTGTACCTACCCATCAGGTAGGACCCGTGGTGGACGATCCAGGAGTTGTGCCATCTGTACCTATCCTTTAGGTAGGATCTGAGGAGGACGACCCAGGATCCGCTTCCTTCCTTCCAGCTGTTATCTTTTTTTTTCTGTACTTTGTTCATTTGTAGTTGTACTTTCTTTTTGGGTTTGTATTCTGGCCCATTTACCTTTTATCACTTCTCTTTGTACTTAGTGTTTATTTCCTCTTGTACTCTGTGGTGTTTTGTTTACTTTTATAAAGGAAATGTCTTCCTAGTTATCGGGATTTACCCCTTTGGTGCTAGTCGCCAGCCCCTGGCCTATGGAAGGCACGCTTTGGGTAGTCACGGCATGAGCCCCAAGGACGGGTCATGACAAATTGGTATCAGAGGAGTCGGTTCTACCACAGAACTTATAACTCTGATATTTTCTTTCTGTGAAGCAATAGTGTTAAGAGTACCAAGTGTGGTTTTCAGTTCAGGGAGTCCAGTGTTGGTGCGGGCAGCCGATGTATCCATACACCAAGACCCTGACAACTGATTTCCGACTTTGTGCACAAAAACACTGATTGCGTGTGTGTTTCCAGAATTTTTTAAATGTCAGGTCAAACCAGGTCAGCTCACGAGGTATAATCGTTTGACAGCGTCACGTTGTTTCTTTCAGGATTCCTTTTCTCGGACGACCAGCTAGAGCCTAGAGGGACGTGCATACTGACAGCTTGCCGAGCGATGAGGCTTCGGTACAGGGCCCTCTTGCAGTTGAGGCACCAACGGAGGCACCAGCGGTACTACCATACGTTGGGCCACCGATGCCACCAGCCCCAGCAGTAGGCGATGCACGCCACTTCAGCGCGCTGCACGAGTTCCAGTGCCAGAGACCACCCAGGTTCCGGGGAGAGACGGACCCGCAGGCGGCTGAGGATTGGCTGGAGGCTGTGGTGAGAGTCTTTAGGCTAGTGGGGACGCCGTCAGACTTCATAGTGATCTTTGCTGCCAGCCTTCTTCAGGCAGCAGCAGGCAGGTGGTGGAGCCACTTGTTCCAGTTTTGCGATGGGATGACCTTCACATGGGAAGACTTCGAGACCTTCTTCAGGGTGGAGTTTGTGCCAGTAGCTCTACACCCCAACGTGTTCAGGAGCTGTTGCCTTTAACGCATGTTTTTTGATCAGTAGCCGAGTCATCTGTGGGCAGTATAAAGATGATACAGAGGTCTAAGAGGGCCAGAGCCAGCCGTACGAGGAGAAAGAAGTGTTATGAATGCGGTGGAAAGGGTCACCTAGCACGTGACTGTCGGACTCCTCGTACAGTTGATCCACAAGCTTTGGAGGAGCCACCGAGGCAGAAGCAGCGGCGGGTGCTTGAGCAACAGCTGAGCAGTGGACAAGGCAGTAGAGCTCCGAGAGCAGGTGGACAGGAGCGGAACTAGTGGATACGTCCCTTGTACTTATAGTTCCATTTTGCTGTTGTATTCGTCTCTTTGTACTATGAGCTATAATAATGAAAAAACACTTATCTTTGTGATGTTTTCTTTCCTATCCTTTTTGTTTGGTTGATACTGAGTGGTCCTGGTTAAGACTGTTGACTTGACCCTCACTTTCGAGATTCCAACTGGAGGAGACCCAGTGACCTCACACTGATGCTGACAGTGTGACTTGACCCTTGGAGGCGAGAGTGACAGTTGGATCTCTTAGTAAATACGTCGATGCCTTACGACGTCATCCATGGCATGAAAGCACCCTTCATGTCAGGATTGACTGTATTAGGAAATGGACGTGGTTCATCAAGGGGGATGAGACCATGTTTCTCTTTTCGGAAAAGGAGAAATTTTAGCAGCTCTTCCAGATCGTAGGCAAAGAAAGTGCAGATCATCCAGGAGCGGATGAAGAGTACACAGTGCAGTAAGAAACCGGAAACTGATGTCAGTCTTAGAGACTCGGGTGTGATAAATGTTTCAAGAAGAGGAAGATTTAAAGAGAGACGAGTCTACGAAGCGGAAGACGTGGAGGAAGATCTAGGAGAGCAGCATGAGGTGGTGTACATCTTAGCATGCTACAACCACCCGCCTTAGTTATCCCCACTAGGCTCAGGGAGCTGGAGGTCGGAGGAAGAGTGCGGCTGCATGCGGTCAAGGAGTGTGACCCAATGGCTCTAAAAATGATTCAAGGGACAATCTATGTCCACTACTAGATTCTGTAGTAACAGACGTCGATATGAATCATTCCTCGCTTTCACAAATCTTGTCCCATACCTAGAGTTTCTGGTACGCCATGGACTTGACCCTCACGTCTGGAGATACCTTGGGAGGAGACTCGATAATCACACTTACGCCGACGATGTGGTCATACCCTCGAGGCGAGAGTTTCGGTTGGAATCTCTTGGTGGTAGCGTCGAGGCCTTACGACGTTGGATTGGGTATGGACTAGGCAATCACAGTTCATACACAAATTGACGGTATTAGGCAAAAAGGTTGTGGTTTAACTACGACGTCGGAATGGGTTTTCTTTGGTCGGCGAGAAGGAAACCCTTGGCAGCACAGGATAACTCATGCATAGGAGGGTGCGGCCGATCATTCTTGAGTCGGTCAACCTCACCGTCGTGGTAGCAGTCGTTTTAAGTTTCTGTTCTAAACAGGAGTTGGAGACCTCTGAGTTCGAGAATGACAATCACATCCTTATATGGGTCTCACCTCGACGAGGTTTACGTAGATGTGGCCAAGGCGACAAGTTATCTCCGAGGTTCAACGGACCTTTCTTGGTCCTCAGCTGGGTAGGCGGGGTGGTTTACCGCTTGACCCATCCCCCTCAGCTGCACCTGGTGCACGAAAACTTCCACGTATCTCAACTGAGGAGATACGTGCTCGACCCTTCGCATATCATCGACCATGAGTAGCTGGATGATTGCGATGGAGTGTCTTTCACGGAGGTTCTAGTGGGGATCGAGGATCGGTAGGAGCGGATCCTACGAGGACAATCGATTCCTCGGGTGCACTTTCTCTGGCAGTATGGGAACCTCCGGGTGAGCACATGGGAGCGGAAGGCTCAGATGCGTGCTCTGTACCGCTTTTGTGACCCTAGTTTGTGTTAAAGCTTTATGAGGACGTAAATCCCTGAGGTGGGAGTAATGTAAAGACCCGTAACTTTCAAGGGAATTTTTTTTTCTAAATTTTCTTTGGGATTTTACAATAACGCAGTTTCTGACGGCGCCTGATTCTGAGGCCTGGTGTGCCCGGAATCATTTTCCGAAGTTTAGCTTGGGTACGTTCAGTGAACGAACGAGCGGGTTTTTCTAAGTTCTGAACCGGTGCTCGGAGTCGAATTCTGAGGGCACCGATGGAATCGCAACGCCATTATTTGCTTAGAAATTACTTTTCCGGAGTTTCATTTGCTCGGGTGTGGTTTTTAATTTTTGGGGGTTAAGTGAAGAAAATAAAATAAAGTGGTGCGACAACTTTAATTTATTTCACTTAAAGCCACTTAAAGCCACTTAAAGCTACTTACGTTGAGTTGAAGCGGATAGGGTGCAATCCAAAATATCCTACCCTCTTGGTAGGATATTTGTGATGTGGGGCCCGCACGAGCCTCACCGTTTCTTTTCCTCTAAGTAACGCACCCGCGAAACCTCCTCATTAATGAAAGTCAACCGTGCGTTTTTCTGGTTAAGAAACGCCCCAATTAATTGGGCAGTTAAATCGTTACAATTAATTCAACAAATTAATTGTTCGTTTCTTATCTTTTGAATTTCAAAAGCATAGGTCAATAATAAAATAAGGGTTGAACTTATTTTATTTAGTTGGACTTGTGGCGTGGAGAGAATTTGGGAGGAAAGCATTCTTCTTCGACGAAGAACGCGAAGAACGCTCCGACCTCCGACGAAGAACGCCAAACCCTCAGAGATTAACGACGCGACGCCGTGTACCGCGACGTCAGCGATGCTTCTTCTGTGATTCTCCCTCCGCGACGCTTCTTCCACGACGATCCAACCCCGCGACAACCTTCGATCGACAACGACAAGAGTTCGTTGACGCGACGCCGAGTACCGCACGACAACAACACCCTTCCGCGACGCGACGATCACCTCCTTCTGCGATGATCAATTCCACGAAGAACGCACGCTTGACGACTACGGCGAGGTAGGGGTTTGTTTGTGAAATAATTTATATTTTCATGGATGTTCCTCCTAAAACAAAGAACCTGGATCAAGTGCAATTTTAATTTATTAAATTGTATCTTGTTACGTTTCGATATGATAATTTATTCTTCCCGATTGTTATCACCTAACGCGGATGGTGCGGGCCAAACAAACATTGCCCGACAACCCTCCACAGTTCTTCGTTGATGTGTGGATTGGCGGGCGGTGACAAAACACGCCGAAGAGGTGATTCGTCATTTCCTCAGTGAAGTACGGGACCCGGGAGGAGCTACAGCGCAGACATAAACGAAATCGGACCACCGGAGCACCTCCGGTGGCCCGCGGAACCCACCGACGGCACCAGCGGCTGGAGGAGGCGGCGCCCCGGTGCGCCACCAAACAGGGCCCACCGCGGATGAAGCCGCGGCGGCGGCGGCCAGCGGACCCGCGGCCGTGCGGGTCTGACACACTCGGGACGCGGCTTTGCCACGTCCGCTGATCCAGCGCGGCCCCATGTGGGCCGCAGCTTCTCTTCCAGCGGGGACTTCACGCCCCGCGACTCCCTTGCTCGGCCGCGTGGCCGAGCTGAGCCGACCCGCCGGCCGGGTCGCGCCGAACTGGGTCGGACCCGGACCCAGGTCGGGTCGACTCGGTTCGGGCCGACCCAGGGGGTGTTGGGCCGGGTCGGTCCGGACCCAGACCCCCCGTCTTCGAAATGTTTTCGGTCTTTTGCCCGTATCTTGAGCTACGGGCCTCCGAACAACGCGATGCCAGCGGATATGTGATCCTTGGATCGAGATGGTCGTTTCGTTATACTACACCCATGATGTCGGAATACTTTGGGTTCGGCCGGGTTGGTTCGGATACGAAACCAACCAGGCCCTCGGAGTAGAAACGCTTATATCTTGAGCTCCGGACGTCCGATTGACGTGCCGTCAACTTTGATGGATTCCTCTAAGTGAGACAGATCTTTTGGAATACTCCGCTCGAGGTTTGGATGTTGTCGGAGTGCGGTCGGGTTGGTTTGCTCACGAAATCCAACCGGGCCCCAGGAACGAAAAAACCTAATAACTCACATACCGGGAGTCTGGTTGACGCTTCGTCTATCTCGTTGATTTTCTCTTGTTGAGACGGAACTTTTTCCATACTTCGCCTGAGTTTTGGTTGCAGTTGGATAGTGGCCGGGTTGGATTGCACCCGAAATCCAACCGGGCCCCTAGAACGGAAAAGCTGATATCTTTCAGACCAGACTTCCGTCTGACGAACCGTCAGCGGCATTGGTGATATCGTTGAGAAACGGTCCCTATGAGTATACCGTATTAGAGTTCGGGGTACAGTTGAGTTACGGCCGGGTTGGTTCGCTCAAAAAACCAACCGGGCCCCTCGGACGAAAAGGCTAATAACTCACAGACCGGGTATCCGATTGACGCGCCGTCTGTTGCGTTGAGATCCCTATGACCAAGCGGTCCTTTGAGATACTTCTTCGTCGAACTTTGTGATACTTGTAGTATCGACCAGCAGCTCATGGAGCGGACCCTCCCGGAGACGAGCGTGCAGAGTACAGAGACCGTGTAGCCAGATGAGACCTGACGACTGCTTGACTGATCGACTCGGTGTGTTTCGGATTTCCCAGTGGGGAGCGCTTGGTTGTAGCGGCAGGCCCACGGTGAAGGAGCGCTTGGTTATAGCGGCAGACCCGCGGTACACAACAGAAGGAGTACCTCTGGAGGCTATGAGGGGGAGCGCTTGGTTGTAGCGGCATACCCACGGCGGAGGAGCGCTTGGTTGTAGAAGACCCGTGGTACTCAATAGAAGGAGTTCCTCTGGAGGCTATGAGGGGGAGCTCTTGGTTGTAGTGGCAGACCCACGGCGGAGGAGCACTTGGTTGTAGCGGCAGACCTGCGGTACTCAACAGAAGGAGTACCTCTGGAGGCTATGAGGGGGAGCGCTTGGTTGTAGCGGCATACCCACAGTGGAGGAGCGCTTGGTTGTAGCGGCAGATCCGTGGTACTCAATAGAAGGAGTACCTCTTGAGGCTATGAGGGGGAGCGCTTGGTTGTAGCGGCAGACCCATGGTGGGAATCGCTTGGTTGTAGTAGCAGGCCCACAATAATCGATAGGAGGAGTACCTCAGTAGTCTTAGGTCAGTGAGCAGTACCTCGGAGTCGTGACAGGACCACTGTACACTCCATAGACGGAGCTCTTCAGCAGTTACAGTTTCGATAATAAAATCCTGGTTTGAGCTGAGTCTATGAACCTTGTGTTTCCTCATGATTGAGATGGGTTACTTAATAACTTAGGTATATGTATGGGAATATACCTAAGTAGAGGTTATCTGTTGAGATATTTTTGTGGTTATCCTTGTTGGTTTTAGTGAGACCTTGGGGGTCTCGTGGTCCCTACTGAGTATCGTTATACTCACCGCTGCACGGGCTATGCCCACACCTCGTTGTGTTGGTTGCAGATGACAGACAGTGCTGACATAGGCCGAGTGTTCGAGGACTGGACGGAAGCCGGAGGTGGACTACACGACGAGTCAGTACCCGGAGGTGGACTACACGACGAGTCAGTATCCGGAGGTGGACTTCACGGCGAGACGACACTCGGAGGAGGTTGACAGGCGAGAGAGTTTTGGAGGCTATCTATACCTACCCTTCAGGTAGGACTTGTGGTGGACGATCCTGGAGTTGCGCCATCTGTACCTACCCTTCAGGTAGGATCCGAGGAGGACTACCCAGGAGTCGCTT
>CAUJRU010004067.1:0-24454 GCA_963277665.1 Viscum album | reverse complement strand
TCACAAGGATAAATACACAGGTTATGAATAATAACCATATCGTATAGAACATCTGGATCCACCACGTGGAGGAGCCATACTTGATCACTTTATGAGACAACAACCTCCATCATTTAACGGGACTACAAACCCATTTGTAGCAAAACTGTTGATATGTTCCCTTGAGAAGATATTTCTCGCTTTGGGATATAATGAAAGAGAGAAGGTTTTCATGTCAGTATATTGTTTATTGGGAGATTCGGACCAGTGGTTGTCTTTAATCCAAAACACAAAAGAGGAGGAAGAGATAGAATAGATGGAATGTAGGTATTTTAAAGAAATCTTCCTAGAAAAATATTTTCCTCATGAACAACAAGCAGATATGGAGAGACAATTCTTGAACCTAAGGCAGAAGGAGGATGAAAATGTTTCCAAGTATGAAGCGAACTTCATAAGGTTATCAAGACATGATATGGACTATATACGAAATCCAAGGAAAAAATTGATCGATTCTTTGATGGCCTAAAGCCATTCCTCCTGCAGGAACTGGTCTCTTAATGTTTTTCATCATATGAGGATATAGTTTCATGTTCTATGAAGATAGAAAAATAATTCTCAAAGTCATATGTCTTTATGGGAAAGAAAGAAGAGAAAAGGGCTGCTGAAAACCCTGGGAAAAGAAATAAGTAAATGGGGAATAAGGGAAGAGTCGAATTTCCACCATGTGACAATTGTTGAAGGAAACACCCTGGTTCATGCTTAAAAGGAAAAGGAGTATGTTAAAAATGTGGTCAGAAAGGCCATCATGTTGGTGATTGCAAAGGGAAGAAGGAAGCTAGTGATGTTCAATGACATAATTGTCAGGAGATGGGACACTATGCTAATGAGTGTCCAAAAAATCAAGGAAATATGCCATAGAAAAGGCCAAGGGGTCATGGAAAATCTTTTGTAGTCACAACTACAGAGGTTGAAGTTCCTAAAGATGTGGTGGTTGGTACTTTAATTGTTTCCACAAGTTTAGCCAATGATTTTTTTGATTCTGGATCATCGCATTGTTTCATATCTTCCCAGTTTTCTAAGAAAATTAGATATTTCCAATTTGATTTAACAAAGGAGTTTTCAGTGAAAACTCCTAAGGGAAGTATCATTGCTACAAAGTTTTGTCAATCATTTCCCATTAAGGCACATAAATGTTCTTTATCTTTTGATATCATCGTTATACCCATGAGTGAGTTTGATATAATCCTCGGTATGGAATAGCTTTCGGATCGTGATGCATAAATATATTGTAAAAAGAAAGAGGTAACGCTTTTTGATGATGATGATAAAGAACAGCTTATCTTTAGAGCAGAATCGTCACCACCTAATTCTTATCTAGATCCACCCCACCAGCTCAACTAAATTCAATTATTGGGGAGGAAGAGAATAAAATAATTGTGGGTGAGGAAAGGAATGTTCAAATAGAGGATGTACCTATTGTGAGAGAATATGTTTATGTGTTTCCAGAAGATTTACCTGGGTATCCTCCAGAAAGAGAAATTGAGTTTTCCATTGATTTAATTCCTGGTTCAAGGCCCATATCGAAGAACCCTTATAGAATAGACATTGTGTAATTAGTGGAGCTAAAGAAACAACTATAGGAATTGAGTAATAAGGTATTTATTCGCCCTAGTGTTTCTCCATGGGGAGGCACTATCCTTTCTGTTAAGAAGAAAGATGGATCTATGAGGTTATGTATCGACTACAGGGAGATCAATGATATAACAATAAAGAACAAGTATCCTCTACCTCACATTGATGATTTATTTGACCAACTTCATGGAGCTCATTAGTTTTCAAATATTGATCTTCGATCCAGATATCATCAGTTGCCTGTGAGGAAGGAAGATATTCCAATGTCAGCATTTCAGACCAGGTATGGGAATTACGAGTTTAGAGTAATGCCTTTTGGATTGACTAATGCACCCTCTGTCTTCGTGGATCTAATGAAAATAGTTTTCAGGGAATATCTCGATGATTTTGTAGTGGTATTTATTGATGATATCTTGGTATAATCCAAAATCTACAAAGATCATGAAAATCACTTGCGCATTATCCTGAAGACTCTTAGGAGACATGAATTACATGGGAAGTTTAGCAAGTGTGAATTATGGCTTTAGGAGATTTATTTTCTTGGCCATATTGTCTCTAAGTATGCAATCCTTGTTGATCCTGCAAAGACAAAGGCAATCCAAGATTGGACCATTCCAACAAACATAACTGAGGTACACAGTTTTATTGGCTTAGCAGGTTAATATCGGCATTTTGTATAGAATTTTTCTCGTCTGGATAACCTGCTAACGAAGCTCACACGTAAAGGGGTTAAATTTGTTTGGACAAAATGTTTTGAAGAATTTTTCGATGAAATAAACAGAGGATTATTCAATGCTCATATATTGACTATACCATCGGGGAATGACGGGTTTGTTATTTATAGTGATGCTTCAAATGAAGGACTTGGTTGTGTCCGTATGCAAAATGATCAGGTTATTGCTTATGAATCACGACAGATAAATATCCATGAGAAAAACAATCCTACTCATGATCTTGAGTTAGCTGTAGTAATGTTTTCTTGGAAGATATGGAGACATTATCTCTATGGTGAAAAATGTGAGATTTATAATGATCACAAGAGTTTGAAGTATATTTTCTCACGGAAATAACTCAACATGAGGCAACGGAGATGGCTTGAACTACTCACGAGTTATGATTGCATGATACACTACCACCCGAGGAAGGCAAATAAGGTGGTTGATGCTTTGAGCAGAAAGGATCATGGGGTTTTAAACAAGATGAGGGATGAAAGGAATCATGTTTTGATGGATCTAGTAAAGATGGATATGGGAATAACAATGGAAGGTGAAACATCAATGCTTTTTCAAATGGTTTCCAAACCATCTTTACTAGAAAGGATAAAAATTTCTCAGGCTGATGATGAGGACTTTCAAAAGAAGATTAAAGTTGTGAATGATGTGAGATTGAGTGACTTCGTATATGAAGATGGAATTTTGAAATTTGGGAAGAGACTTTGTGTTCCCGATATACTTGATCTAAAAAGATAATTGTTGGATGATTCTCACAGTTCCAATTTCTCTATACACCCTGGTAGCAGTAAGATGTATAGAGATTTGAAGGAACATTTTTGGTGGGACAACATGAAGAAGGAGATTTATGATTTTGTGTCCAGATGTTTGGTTTATCAACAAGTGAAAGCTGGAAGGCAACTGCCTGGAGGAGTATTGAAACCTCTTCCCATACCTGAGTGGAAATGGGATAATATCACGATGGAAATTGTCATGGGACTAACAAATACTCTTAGAAGGAACGATGCAATATGGGTCATTGTTGATCGTCTTACCATGTCAGCACATTTGCTTGCTATAAGAAAAGATCTACCACTTCAACGTCTAGCAATAATATATATTATTGATGTTGTGAGACTTCATGGAGTACCCCTATCGATTGTTTCTGATCGTGATCCACGTTTTACATCAAGATTCTGGAATAGTCTTCAGAAGGCCCTAGATACTAATCTTTGTTTGAGCACAGCCTACCACCCACAAGCTGATGGACAATTAGAATGGACTATTCAAACATTGGAAGACATGTTGAGGTCTTGTTCAATTGATTTTAAAGGCATGTGGGATCATTATTTACCTCTCGTGGAATTTTCCTACAACAATAGCTTCCATTCAAGTATTCATATGGCACCTTATAAAGCATTATATGGTAAGAGATTTCGTACACCAACTTACTGGGATGATGTTGGTGAAAGAAATCTCATGGTCCCAGAACTTGTTGAAGAAACAATGGAGAAGGTTAAGATCATACAGAACCATATCAAAAATATCTCAAAGTAGGCGGAAGAGCTATGCTAACAATCGAAGGAAGGATTTTGAATTTCAAGTAGCAGAGCATGTTTTCTTGAAAGTATCCCCATGGGAGGGAGTTATACGTTTCGGTAAGAAAGGTAAATTGAGTCCCAGGTACATCGGACCTTTTGAAATTCTAGACCAAATTGGAGCCGTATCTTACCATTTGACAATGCCGGAAAGTCTCTCCAAGGTTCAAAATGTGTTCCACGTCTCAATGTTAAGAAAGTACATACCAAACCCAACACATGTAATCACATATGAAGAAGTGGAACTTGAGCCCGATCTATCTTACTGTGAAGAACCTATCAAGATTCTTGATACTAGAGAACATGTATTGAGAAATCAGATGACTCTTCTGGTGAAGGTTCTATGGAGGAACCATAAGATGGAGGAAGCAACAAGGGAGCCTGAGGAGCTTATGTTAAAGACAGACCCGAATCTTTTTAGGTAATATTCTATGAATTTCAACGACAAAATTTTTGTAAGGAAGGGAGAATGTAACACCCCATGGTGTTGAAAATAAATATATAATGTAATTTTATAATCTATCCTCTTCTATGTTTTGGATTTCAAGGAATGGTCATCTAGAGTTGTGTTAAGTAAATCATTTGGTGTTTGATAGAACAAACTTCATTTTTTTGGTGAATAGTAACATACCCTTATGAATTGTAATATGAATAGTAATATGAATAGTAATATGACCTCATGAATTGTAAATAATAATATTATTTGATTTTCTTAAGGTAATAGGATAATGAGATCTTAATTAATTTTCCAATGTCACATAAAACTAATTCCACTTCAAGATTGTTATTTTTCGAATTAACTGTGACCTTATTTAAAAATTAAATTAATAATATTTAGAAAATTATTTTTGAAAAATGGATATCACTTTTGAATTTTACATGTCGAAAAATGGTAGGGGTGATTTTTTGGGATCTTTCTAAAATACTTGAAATTTTTGTGAATAGTAAAAAATACATTTTTGAGTATTCATTAGTTTAATGACATCATAATGACATAATAATTAAAATAAAAGGCTGGAGGACTTGGGTATACTATCTTATGACATGATGTGTTCTAAGTGGCGTAAACCATGTGAAAATACCTTTGGCAAGCCCATGTTTTTTCAAAAACCCCTAATGAGGTGTCCCTTTGAAATTATTAAACAATTACCTCTCTTTTTCTATAAATACCCACTCATCCATTCGTTTTATTTCATTGAAAATACCTCATACTCTAATATCTTGTGGTTTTTCCTCTCTAAGAGTCCTCCCAAGGTGTCTCTAATCCCCCAAGGTCCTATCCGTCATGATCTAGGAGTTATTCTACAAGGTAAGGGAATCCTTCATTCTCTTCTTTATGTCGATACTTATTTTATGTTATCTATTTGAAATTATTTCCTCATATGTTGAGGTTTAATTTAATTAATTCTTCTTACTGTCCTTTTGATTTCAATATGATGAGATACCCTTTTTTTCTCATCATTTGATTTTATGACATTTTAAGTGATGCTGGTAGGCTGCCGAATTTTCACAAGGGATCTCTTAACTTTTCTCTTATTTTCAAGATCATCTCTATTCTTATTCTCTCCGCACATCCTCTATCAAAATGACCATGATAACTCTAGTAAAACCTATATACTGTAATTATATCATATTAATGTAAGAACCATCATAAATATTTTTACTCCCTCCCTTTTATTTTTATAAACGAAATCAACGTCCACGAGGTTCCAATTTATAGCCTTCATGGACGGTGAAGTTTCGTTCTTCAATTTCTTCTTCATTACTGGTCATGAAACCATGTTTATCATTGAACCAGAATATAATATATGTATTATAACCTAATCTATATTCAGGAACCATAATATGTACATACAAATAAGTTATATGACAAAACTAGTTCATAATAATCCAAATACCGCCAAATAATTGAAGTGGTTATCATCTAACGATTCATCCTCATTCCATGTAACCAAATGAAATAAATAACCATTATCAATTCTGTATGTTCATAAATAATGTGTAATTTTAATTCTAGAGATTTATATCTCTTCCACATGAACTTCATTACTTAAAAACAAGTGAACCGAATATGAAAATAAAGGAAACGAACACTCCATAACGACGAAATTCAATACAATAACTTCTCAATAAATACATAAATGAACAAAACATAATTATGATAAAATAAATAAATTTCTATTAGATTTTTAAATAAGTTATTAATAAGTATAATTTTATATTCTAGGAGCTTATGTTCAAGAGAAGAACGCGTTTGGTGTTAAGGTAAGGGTTTTTCACACAAACATCCATTTTCATTCGGGTTACTTTCATTGTCTAATTACCTCAATGAAATTCTTATGTATTGTTATATACTCATCATATATTCTTTGTGAGTATCATATATATGTTTACAAACTAGAACCCTTCTATTTTTATGGATAGTTACACATTTTAAAAGGAACTTTCAAAATTGTTTGCAAAATAGAAGCCCGATTAAACAGAATTTCTCCAATTCATATCTATTTACAAGGGCACTGTATAATATGTTTTTGGAAATCCTTATATTTATAAAAATAATCATTTTATTGTGAAAATTCTATCTTACTTCACTTCTAGTTTTATACAATGATTTTCCAAAAGAACTCTTCTTTTCAAAATAAATGAGTATTTATCTCAAAATTGCTTAATGATTTTATAAGAGTATTTTCGTTCAATGATCTTATTGATTCAATGGTATTATTGGGTTTAATAATTTATGAAGTCATATAATATTTTTTTAATTGTTTATGACTAAATTTATTGTGGATGATCTATCCTAAAACGATTTATAATATTATTCCGAATGGTTAGTGTTTATGTTCAATAATTGGTTAAAGTTAGTTACATTTCATATGATAGTTTCAATATGAATTGATATGTTTTTATGTTTATACCCACTCATATGAGGAATGAATTGGACTTATTATGTGACGGGTGGGGCCCTCTATAGCCCCTCAATGCATTGGTAGGTCTTATGAGTCAAATAGACGCGAGATTGGCCGATGCCTTTCCCAATGTGATATGGATTTTGGCCGAGGCCTTAATCACTAGATGTCTTGGCCGTGGCCATGAAAAAATTATTCAGAATGTTCGGAATATGCACTTCCCTAATTATGATGCTATTATTAGATGTTCATGTGGTTATTTTACTAGTAGAATACCCTTGATTATGTTTTATTATGGAATTATTTATTCACCTCATATTTCTGCCATATTGTGTTTAAGTTCATTATTAAATGCATGTGTTTTCAATTAATCACCATGTCTAAAGTTTATATTATCTTCTGTTGTATTGCTTACTCTTACTAAGCCTTTGATCTCACCCGTTTATTATGTTTCATTTTCTCAGGACATGAAGAAGTAAATTATGAGTGACATGCAAGCATAATCTAGGAGACTTGATGTTGCAAGTGGAATAATTTAGTGTCATTTTACCTTCCCATATGTAAAGTTGAACTTACGTATGTAACTTCTTTCCAATAATATTAAACTACTCAGTCCTTTGGGATTCGTATTCCTTGTATGTATCCCAACATAATCAAATAAGGCACCAGCTCTGGGAAATTGGGGTCGAGTCCCTACAAAATTCCTATCTAGGATAGTCCTTTCTTACCTAGGTACTCATAATGAGGATCTTGAGCGTCATCCATGTCTATAATCCACAAATATAGGGTCAAGAGAAATCCCTAACCAATGTATGAAGGATACTAGAACATTCATGAATAATAGTCCCAAGTCAAGGACCTACCCCTTTAAGTTTGGTCCATTATGTTCAACATAAAACATCAATATTAAGTTTGACTGGTAAGACTGTGAACGTCTAGAAAAAAAACTACACTCACCATGGAGAAAATCCACCGAAGGAACCGCTGGGAAAAAGTCAAGTACAAGTTTGCTAAAAAAACACACATTGAGCCATTAGAAAAGGTGACAAGTTTGTTAGGTTAGAAACCCAAAAAATGAGGCATAAGAAAAGACAAGGTATTCCCTCTAAGATCATGTCATTGAAGAATAAAAAAAATTAGGTTAATAATGAAAAAACATAATGTTTTTTGAGGTATTCCATTCATCCCCAATAGTAGTCAGACTATGCTCACTCAGACCCTTGGTGCAGGAAAAAATTAGAGTTCGATTTGGTTATCTTAATTTACTGATTTTATGTTATGGTTCATAATTAACACGTGATTGAAATGATGTTGATAGGAAAAGGAAAATAGAGGGATTTTTGAGGTAAATCATTTCCATAATATTCCATGAAATATATGGGGGTATCCATAACATGGAGCCTCTATTTGAGAACAAGATAAGACCTTTACATGAGACATTCGTCGGGGTTGCAAAGCTGCATCAACAATTGGTGAGATTCCTCAATGGCTTGGTGAAGCATCAATAAGTTCGCAGTGTCAGATTCTGTACTCACTCGCTGCACCACCACATCTCTCATGGCTCAGAGTATGGTTCTCTCTACCTCCTATATTTTCCATCACCCTTCCTCAATGGAAGCTATAGCCCAAGGCCAATCCTATTTGATACATTCTAGTTTCTAGATTTGTTTCTTCACTCTTTGATCAAGGTGCTCCATCAGAGACTCTTGCTTCATGAGTTCATTTTTCAACATTGTATCCATCCAAGAAAGAGTGGTAGCTTCTTCAATAAGGATTTGTTGGGTAACCTCTAGATTAGCTATCGGATCTGCCGTAGAGAGTCGAGACTCAAGTGCACCCGTTACTTCCCAAGTAGCAACTACTTTCCTTATTATATCTTAAATTCCATGATAGAAAAATCCACCATAACCCAGGACTACAAATTGGGGGTGTAACCTTGGTAATTTTTCTAGCATCTCTTTTAATGGAGTCTGAGAGATTAATCCCCAGATGTTCCTCTACTCTTATTACTGGGTAGGATGAAATTTGTCTAGGCTTTCTCAGTCAGTCTAGGAATCACTCCTTAATGATAAAATGTAGTCAGGAATGAACATCACCAGAGAAGGACTGGGTTTGGAAGCTACAACACTGCTTGATATTGCAACAACCTCGTCTTTGTTAATCGTAATAGATGGAAAGGTAAGGATGTCCTCTGTTGCCAAAGAATGTGATTCTGAGGATGTAGAGGAGACAAAAATACCTCCCACCCCAAAGCAATATCGTTGTCCAAAACAGGTGGTGCAACATATTCAATCATCAGCCGTGTTCCATGGATATGAGAGATTGCTCATGACCCGAAACCATGACCATCCAGAACAAGAGTCCTCAGGATAATCCTAAAAAATTCGCTAATCATTATATGACCTGTGGGGATAGTCCTTTAGGATAATGATATTGGTCTTGGAGTACTATGGGTAGGAAACATAATAGCTCTCAGAACTCGAAAAAATGGCACGATGGCCTACTCTAAATTTTCAGGGGACAAAACATCAGCCTCCCCGACCATGACTTTCCTAGAGCCACCATTATTAGGAAGAGTATCTAATTTTGAATCATTCCCCTCTATAGGGACAAAATCATCTTGTTCGAGGTTTACTAGCTCAACGGTTTTTGAATCCCATCCCTAATCTGGAAAAACCTCGTGCTTATCCCTAGACTTAGCCCCCACCACAAGGACCACCTTGTACCTCTATATGATAATTGGTTCTGCAGGATCTAATGAACCCCTAACTTGTGGATGACCTTCCACTATTAGGTGGAAATTTTTTTAGCAGGGGCATGCACATATGGGGGGTCAGCAACACCCCTGGTCTTCTCAAAAGGTCATACATCCCTGTTCTGATCAGCTGTAACAGAAGGCAATCCTTCCTCTACCCTAAAAGGGACATGGTCTATAGATGCCCAAGCAATCTTCATTTTATCACCAATGGACCCTATATCAAAGTACATATTCATACCAGTGATTCAAAAATGTAAGGATATTTGGTTCAATTAGTAGGCGAGAAGACTCATACTTGTGATCCCCCATCGAATGTGCTTCCATAGATGGGAAGCTTGCTTACGTTTCTTTGACTCTTGGGGAGATTTATCCTAAATAAGATCACTAAGAGGAGTTGGAGGGGGAAAATCCCTGAAAGGTTCTGAAATCACCGCCTCCATATGCTCTTGGGATCTGGGAGATCCTTCAGTAGTACCCCTTATAGGTGAGGGGGCGTACTCCCCAGCTACAGTACCTACGAGAGAATAAGTTGGGGAAAATATATCTCCAAACTCCCAACATCCCCCTAAAAATAAGAAGGTTAGAATCTTTTATCATTTTTGAAATAAATGAATTTATGGCCAAAGTGTGCAGATAAGACCTCTCCAATTAGCCATGAGAATACTTCTATCAATGCCACACAGTCTGACCGGTGATGTATGTCTGCATGAGAATGAAGGCACATATCTATTTTAGTCAGGTAAGAAACCACCTCATCAGGATCTACATCGACTGAAATGTCAGTATGAGTTATAGATCCCCCAGAACTAGGATGATTAAAGTGTTCCCTCTGAAGAATAATCCATGTATCTTCATCTGAGGCGCTCACCCTCAACTAATCCCAGACTCTCCAAGCTTCTGTATACACATCCGTAATTGTGATGCCCAATGCTAGGGTGTTAACATGAGGAATCGGGGTAGGCTTTGACTACCCTAATTATTTCACAGGTGTTACTGCAATCTTAGGTCTTTGAAAAGAGGTGAATTTATGAGATGATGGGGGAAAAGAAAAAACCATTTTCATGGAAGTCGTACTAGGTAATCCCACAACGTCATCATTCTAATCAGAGGTTTCTGGTCGCAACATGGAAAGTACCATATGCATGTACCTACGGAGACCAATTTGAGAGCGTATAAGGGTCTCAAGGTTCTCAAGGTAGCAACACACCTCATCTGGATCCTCATCGAATGAAACATAAGTCAGTGATGACACGAAACAAATACCAGTAAGTGAAAATTCCCAATTGTGGAGGAGTTTCCATAAATCAAAAGAGGACCGACCATGAGAAGATTAATGACCTTTCAAAAGGTCCCATTGCCTCCAAGCCACTGTAATATTGGACTCCGATGGAATGGATGATTGACTCCCGACAATAACTCCAGCAGCTTTTTCGGCTTCCTGTGAGGTCATAACCCCATCTTTCACAAATTTACCAGGGAGGGAGCAAAGGGACCTTTGAGGAACTTTTCCATGTGGAGGGTGTTCATCAACAACCTTTTTCTTCCCATTTCCCCTTGTCTTATATTCCCTTGAAGTCTCCACAATGGGAACCATGTTGGATAATTGTCCATTAGGATATGACTTAACCCAGGTCTTAGTATAATTCTTGGTAACAAAGGGCACAAAATCCCTTCAATATGAAAGACTGGCCTGGCTCTAGGTGTCCTCCTAGGTGAGCATTAGCCATTAACAGCGATATATCATAAGATATTTCTAATGGAGAGAACTGTTAAGAGAAGTGGGAATAACTCTTGAATGCAATTCAATTTCCGGCTAAACCTGTATGGTGCATAGCCATCGCATATGAGTTCCCCTCCAATACGACCAACCAAAATGCATTCTCACAAAGGAAATAAGTAACCTAAATTGACAAAGTGTTATAATGAATTTTTCATAATGGTACTGATGGGGGAATCATAAGGGTTTTAAGAAAAACATTCATAATAATTGAGGTAAGACATTAATTCTTTCACATTACTTTTGGTCTGCTCCTCCCACTTACCCTGTGGAGCCAAAGCCACTAGCATGACCCCGATGGTACTCTAATGGTATGATCAAAGGGTCGAAAGTTGGATTGGTAAGGAATTGATAAAGGAATGACCTCCTATTTGGGCTCCCATCCATCCCCAAATAATTTAATAATGGAAAACCCTTTACCAGAGTGACCCCCATCACTAATTTGGCCCAGTCGGCAATTTATCTTGGCCGACATGGGGAAAACCAAATTGATGCATTTTCTAGTGGCCAACGAAGCAGTCATGAAAAAGGTTGAGGCTCTTACACCACCAGATTATTGCACTGGTAGAAGCCACTCACCCAGTAACATGGACAAGAAAGATGCATATCAAAATAACTGATTGAACTCAGGGATGATACCCCATCCCCATTTCCAAAAATCCCATTCTTTTAAGTTGGGACAGTAAGTACCTACTCTCCTGTGGGTGGCTTTGGTTGGACAAGCCCTGGGTCTCTCCAGATCAAGATCGAGACCAATATTCCTAGAAAAAGAACCAAACTAGTTGCCTAACAAACTGTCCTGTTTCATACATGGATCACATTCCTTCAAATGCATCTTCTCTTGGATGATGAGTTTCCTAGCCAAGGGGGGGGATTCTTTCCTATTCATAGTAAACAATGGGGGGGAGAGAAATTCATCATACATGTCCCCAATGATAGGGACTCCCAAAATCATTCGAATTTACCAATGGATGATGCCAACCTCCCCATGGGTCAAATGGAAAGTGTTGGTATATGGAATCCACCTACTTAAAAGCTTTGAAATAAGGGCAGTAGGATGATGGGTGTATGTCTGAGAAACCCAGGTAGCCTCATACAGTCCAACAAGTGGCAGCTCGTCTTGGAATTCTTCACAACTTTGGTGAACCCAAAAGGGCCACCACCAATCCATGATGAACGAGCCTCTACGATGAAGGTCCTTTCGAGATGACCAACCCTGCCACTCAATCATTGCAGCCTTCCTCATGATACTTTGATAACAGTGGTCCATCTGATCAGGTTTTTGCTTCACCCATTCTAAAGCATGAGGAACATAATGTAGAAATGGAATCAAAGTGGTCTCCCTCTAAAGGTACCTCCCCTTGGAAGAAATCAAGGCCTTTAGAATAGAAGTATTAATTATCCAGGCAGAGCACTGGTCATCCAGGTTTGGCACTGGGATCGTTGTGTCGGACAAAAGGCCAAACCCATAAGAATATATCCTGTCTGAGACTGGGTACTCCCATTTACCCACATTGAGAAAATTTACAAGGTATTGGTGAAATTGAGTGACCACAGTCTTGTATTCAACCCAAGCCACCATATCCCTCGATCTTTCATCAACATACAAAATAAGAGCATAAATAGTGGCCTCAGAAGAAGCAGTGACATTATCAAAAGCTTGTGAATCAGACTTTGTAGCCTGCAGAAGAAGATCTAGAATCTGATGAGAAGTCAGTCTGATAAAAATTGTTGAGAAAATGCTTAATAAATTTTTTTTAAAGGAATTAAAACATGTCTGCAAAAGGTTCCATGCACTATTCCTAAAAGCGGTACACGTAAAGATCATTGAACGTACATCATGACACATAGAATCCACTCCGCCTAAAGCTATGGTATGTAGATGAAATTCACCATGTATAACCATGGTACGTGGAATGAACATGAGGCGCAGGCCCACGAACCATTGGCTAGAAAAAAGAACAGTCCACAGAATGTAGAAACCATGAACCTAGGCCTGAGTTAAGTTTTCTTTCAGAATATGTGGATCAAAATATAAGTCGGTATTAATATTTTTTGAAGTTTTGTTGTGGATCCATATTCGGTGTGCAAACAAGGAAGCCATGTAGCGTTCTTACATGTTGGATCAGGATTCTATGTTTTAAATTTCCACAGTCCCGTTTGTGAAAACAAAAATGTGGTATGAAGATGGGGAAATGGTGTGGAAATTGGTTTCTATAACATATAGAGCAGTTCATTAACGCGGTATTCACAAGGCGCTTGTTACGCAAAAGTGATGAAGGCTGGGAAATTGCGATAACTTTTCTTTGTGAGAAATAGTAAAAGAAAAATGACATGGGGAACTATATATAGGTGTGGTCCCCTCCTACTGGTTCTACTTATTCTACCATGATACATTTCAGTTCAGGACCACTCTTACATAAAAATAGTCCCCTATTGTTTCTGAAAGGACAGAATTATGATGGAGGAATTTGTAGGGACTAGAAAATTACTCCATGGAGAGAAAATACCAACACAATTGATTTGCAGAGGGAATCAAGAACATCTATGAGTTTATCAAGGTGAAGGGACTCAAATTGAGTTTCATTTCATTGAAGGAACTTAAAGGAATTCCTATTTTCAAGTGGACTGTGTAACATGACCAGGACAGGTATGCAAAAAAGATGGGTCATGAACCGCTGTGTATACGGGATGGTCCACAAACTGCTGGCCCATGAAGTGATGGCCAGTGAGTAAGGAAAATAGCGAACCACACAGCCAAAGTAGTTCTCTATGGAAGAACTTCTACGTACCATGCCTCAAACCCCGTAGTTCACAGATTAAGTGGACGGGTTCGGTTCTACAAACCATTATCTCGAACCAAAGCCTCCACAAACCCTGCTTGACCGAGTCTTCTGTGGGTTAGAATATTACTTCAATGGGCCTCCGCAAATAGTGTCACATGCCTAGTAGATACGATCAAGCTGATGCTCTATAAAAGGAGGACAATATAAAGAACGAAGAAGGATATGGATAGGGAGAAGGATGGATGATGAAGGCATGAGGTAGACTCAGAAGTTTCACTCTAGCTTCTATCTTATTTCATCGGCAAAGCATGAACCGTGAACCACTTCCTCCGTAGGTACAACTAGACGCAAACCATTAAATGTGGGAATTGAATAATAATAATTGAACTGAGAACCCAATGGGTAAACCACGAACCAATGAATTCTCATAGATGAATTTCCTATGAATGGTAATCCCCCAGACCCTCCATTAGTATGGTGCTCTGCATAGCGTACTGCTATGTGGACTAAACCCAAAGCCACGTACCCAATCGGTATGAAAATATAACCCAAAGTGGCATGGTGATCTGTGTACCACATTGGTATGTGGTTAGTGATACTGTTGTCTGAATAGCACACCGACACGTAGATGGCCCTCCTACTCGCATACCACCACGGTATGCAGAGCCTTCTGCATCCATCATGAGAATCCAACACATGGAATATGGTGTTTTTCGGTATTTTTCCTTCCAGTTCCAACCTCACCCCTCCATTATCGTCCAGTCCACCATGATCCCTCTGCTTTTCAATCCCTCGACACTAGGCCAAAGCCTCCTCCAAAGCTACAAGACCCGTATGATCAGCCCATCGGGCGCATCAGCATGCCCCATTGAGTCTGCATACCCACAGTAAGCATATTTCCAAAGGACCTCCAAACAAAGGTGAATGATTTCACTACTAGAAATACAACATATACCAACGGTTTGAAATTGTTGGTATATGATTCAGAACCGTTGGTATACTATATACCAACATTTTGGAAAACAGTGGGTTAGTAAGCCGTTGCAAAAGACCTATACCAACAGTTTATCTCTAACCATTGGTATATGGCACTGTAACCTTTAGTATGCCAATGGTTTCTATAAAACCATTGGTATATATTTATACCAATGTTTTATCAAAATTTGGGATATATAGATTACATGTACATTACCAACGGTTTGAAACCATTGGTATATAGAATTACCAATGCTTCCATAAAACCATTGGTTAAAATATTCTGGAAATACACCATACGAATGGTTCAAAACCATTGGTATAGTGTATTACTAACATTTTATTCAAACCTTGGTAAAACTATTCTCCAAAAACACTTTACAAACAGTTTAAAACCATTGGTATAGTGTTTTTCCAGCAAATAGAATATCATCCATCGATTCCCTCCACTGTATACACATGCAAACATAGCTGCAAATAACTCATCAAATAGAAAATTTTGCACATAAAATAGAACAAAAAAACACCTGCAGTATCACATAAAAACTAGTAGACTCTTCCAACCATGAAATGTACAACTGGCATAGTTTTCCCAATTTCAATCTTCACATGACAACCACTCTTCCAACAAACCCATTTCAATTTGTTTTGTGGATACATCTCATAATAGTGATGAGAAACTCCATTACAGAGATCCCATCATAGTCAGAGTTACATACACCATTAACAGAATTAACACATAATTTATAATGTAATTACTGCAAGTATACACATAAAAAATGTATACCCATACAACAGTAACACATAATTCATTAGTTTATTAAATACATAAAAAATTCAATTCAGAATTCAGGGGGTTGGGGGCTCTTTAGGGGTTTGGGGTGGCTGTTTAGGGGGGTAGGGGTGTCCAGGGGGTGGGGTGTCCAAGAGGTGGGGGTGTCTAGGGGTTGGGGGCTGTCTAGGGGGGCTGTCCGTGGGGGTGTCCAGGGGGTGGGGTGGGGTGTGGGGGTGGGTGTCTAGGGAAGGGGGGGGGGTCCATGGGGTGTTCGGGGGGGGGGGGTATCCATGGTGGTGTCCATGGGGTGGGGTGGTGTCCATGGGTAGTGGGGTGGTGTTCAGAGGGTTGGGGGACTTCGAGAGTGGGGGTGTCCAGGGGTGGGGTGGTGTCCAGGGGTGGGGGCGGTCCAGGGGTTGGGGGGATCTCCAAGGGGGTGGGGTGGTGTCCACAGGGGTGGGGACTGTCCAGGTGGGTGGGGGCTATCCAGGGGGTGGGGGTTGTCCAGGGGGGTGGGGTGGTCCAAGGTGGTGGAAAGGCTGTCTAGGGGGTAGGGGGTTTCCAGGGAGTGGGTGGGGCTTTCCACAGGGGGGGGGGGTGATGTCAAGGGGGTAGGGGTGTCCACAGGGGTGGGCGATGTTGCCTAGGGGGTAAGAGGTGTCCAAGGGTGGGCGGGCTATCCACAGGGGGTAGGGGTGTCCAGGGTGGTGGGTGGGCTATCCACGGGGGTGGGGGCGAGGCTGTTCATGGGGGGAAGGGCTATTGGGGGGGGTGGGAGGGGCTGTCTTGGGGGGTCGACGGGGCTGTCCACGAGGGTGGGAGGGGCTGTCTAGGGTGGTGGGTGGGGATGTACAAGGGGTACTTGGTGTCCAAGGGGCTGGGGGTTTTCCATAGGGGGAGGGGCTCTCTAGGGGGGTATGGGGTGTCCAAGGGGGTGTGAGGGGCTGTCCAAGGGGGTATAGGGTGTCTAGGGGTGTTGGGGGGGGGGGGGTCTTGGGGTGGATGGGGTGGGGTTTGGAGGGGGGGGCTATCAGTGGGGGTTTCTAGGGGGGTGTCCATGGGGGTGGGGTGGTGTCCAGGGGGTTGAGGGGTTTCTAGAGGGTGGGGGTGTTCAGGGGGTGTGGGTGTTTATGGGGTGTCCATGGGGTGAGGTGGTGTCTAGGGGGTGGGGGAGTCCAGAGGTTGGGGGCTATCCAAGGGGGTGGGGGGCTGTCCAGGGGGTGGGGGCTGTCCAGTGGGGTGGGGGAGGTCCACGGGGGTGGTGGGGCTATCCGTGGGGTAGGTGTGTCTATGGGGGTGGGTGGGGCTATCCACGTGGGGGGGGGGGGTGGCTGTCTAGGGGGTGGTCGGGATATCTTGGGGGTAGTCGTTGTCCAGGGGGTGGGGGATATTCATGGAGGGAGGGGGTGTCCAGGGGGTGGGTGGGCTATCCATAGAGGTGGACGGGGTATCCATGGGTGGTAGGGGGTTTCCAGGGGGTGGGAAGGCTGTCCACGAGGGGTAGGGGTGTCTAGGGGGTGGACGAGCTATCCACGGGGGTGGGAGGTTGTCCACATGGGGAGGGGGTGTTCAAGGGGTGGGTGGGATGTCCACAAAGGAGTTTGGGCTATCCAAGGGGTAGGGGGTGTCGAGGGGGTGGTCGGGTTGTCCATGGGTGTGGGTGGGGCAGTCCAGGGGGTACGTGGGGTCTAGGGGGGGTGGTCAGGCTGTCCACGGTGGTGGGCGGCGTGGTCGGGCTGGCCAGGGGGTGGGAGGGCTATCCAGGGGCGGGGGCTCTCCACGGGATTGGGTGTCCATGGGGGGTGGGTGGGCTGTCCATGGGGGTGGGAGGCTGTCAACAGGGGGATGGTTGTATAGGGGGTGGGCGGGCTCTCCATGGGGGTGGTCGGGCTGTCCAGGGGGTAGGGGGTGTCCAGTGTGGTGGGCGGGATATCCACGGGGGTGTGCAGGGCTGTGCAGGGGGGTATGTGGTGTCTAGGGGGTGAGGGTTGTCTATAGGGGGAGGGCAGTCTAGGGGGTGGGCGGGCAGTCCATGGGGGTGGTAGGGCTATTCAGGGGGTACGAGGTGTCTAGGGGGCGGGGGATGTCTAGGGGAGGGGTGAATCAGTCACAAAAAATCACCAAGTCAAGTTATATTATTTATAGATAACAAATAAACATAATGTGACCTACCTAATCACACATATATTCCGGCACAACAAATCAATAAACATCAAAGTTTAGTAATATCAGTCAAAAATGTAACATATCAATTTGTACCTCATCTACATTAGCATCACCCTCACCCTCGTCCTCATCATCTTCCCAACCATCGTCCCCTCCCTTCTCAATTCCCTCCTCCTCGCCCTCCTCCTCAGCCTCGGCCTCCTCATCCCCCTCCTCCTCCGCGTCGGCCTCCTCCTCGTCATCATCTTGACCACCACTATAATTTCCACCTAGTGAAATATATATAGAACACATCGATGACATATATTCACCACAAGTAGTGTTGGAATCTGGTGGATGTCTTGGACGTAAAACTTCCATCAGATTCATAAATGTATTGTTTTCCCAAGAAGATTGTTCTGCCATCTCTATGGACCTTTTTTCAGCCTGTTCTGTCTGTGCCTTAACCTTCTACAATGCGATGGAACTATAACTCATACCTAAGGAGGGCCAATACCACATTGGAACTATACTCTTCCCAGGTTGGCAGCGTACTCTACCAGGGTGCTCATCTCCCAACAACTTATGTAAGTGATCGTTTGGCCCAAAATTGTGAGGTTCCTAGGCTTCTAGGGCCTCTAAAGCAGCCTATTAAAAATATAAATAGATTATTAAGTTACAAAATATAGATTAAAATTCTAAATCTACCAAGTCGAACATAAAATCTGCTACTGAGTCGGTTCATTAACTGCACTTCCATCTTTCTTCTTTCTACTCGAGCAAAACAATTTTTCTCGAGGCACACATCCTTATATATTTAATGTATGCATCTACAATGACTATGAATATAGGAAAAAAAATTAAAAATAGGGTACCAATAATTAATTTCATTAATAAAATTATATAATAACTTTATCATCAAATAAATTATGGAGGAAGCAATAGAAAGTGCAAGTCGTAAACAAAGATTATAAACTTTCAAAGATGCTTCCTCTCATGATATGGCATCATAATATGTCCCAGTGTGTGTATATATTTCCTCGCATCAATGTTTTTTTATTTCCTCCTGCCGAATCCTAAAAAAATTCAATAATTAGTATTAATGAAAAATAAGAAAATTTTCCTTTAAATACCTCTAATGTGATTAATACCTTAAATTGGATAGTCGTCCAATGAGTAATCATCTATCGATACTGTTCTAATGGACAATCATCCATGATAGGGACTGCCTCTAACTCTGTGCCCACTCTAGCATGCCATTCAATGTACATATCATTCTTATAATCTATCTAAGGCTCGCCAAAATCCTTTAGACGTGTTGGTACTACACCCTCCCCATCGGGGAAATTAAACTGTAGCTGACACCAAATTATTAATTCATATAAATAAAAAAATTAATATATAGCATTAAATAAAACATATTTTTTTCCCATATCTCTGCCAAGGCTTTATACTTGACTTCATTTGGCAGCTTCCTCCAAGAGAGCAGGCTGACAGGAATGATGTCGGAGTATTTGGAAAGCATCCCCAAAAAACTCCGACATTACTGCCCTGATATTTCAATCATCTAACAATCTTCATTATAGTCCACAATCAACTGCGTGCGGCGGTTCCACACCTCACACATGCATGTACTCCCCTACCCCCACCTCCTATCAGTAGATGTATCTGTTATGGAAGAAAAAAATATTATATCAATACATGTTATAATTAAAATAAATTATGGTGTAAAAATTTGTTAGTGTTGTATAAGTATACCTACGGTAGTCTGATTAATGGGAACCGCTGGATCTACAGAAACTGAAGGAACACCCTGTACAGATGGAGTGGGTCCCAATGTATGCTCTGTAGGGACAGACTTTAGTGGAGCAGGAGTCGAAAAAGATTTAATATAAAATGCTAGAGAGAAGGAAGTAGATGTAAAAGAATATGAAAAGGATGGATGGTCAAATACAAGATGGGGAGTGGGAATCATCATCAGATATGGTACAGATGGGTGAGGAGGCTCATATGTAAAGGGTGGTGAAAAAATAGGAGGACTAAATATACCGTGTGTCCCTAACGACACATCGGGATCAACATGTGGGATGGATGGTATGTCAGTGGGAGGGGCATGGTCTAATCGAGTACGTCGACCAGATCGTCTAGCTCTCGTACCCCCCCCCCTCGTACGAATACCTAGAGTATTGGGACCACTACTAGGCTGCTCATCAAATAACTTTCACCTAATAGATGGATCCTACAAAAATGTTTAAAAAAAGTAATCACATGACATTATATATTATTTAAATATATATATTTGAAATAAAATACTCAATACAGGCACTAGTGGTGGCATTCCCAGCTCAGTAATGTGACGATTATTGTCCAAAATCTTTTTTCATCACCTCTCTTCAATTGGTTTCATTTCCTACATTTGTAAACAAATATGGACGTAAATAGAAATGGATAACTAATGTGTAACCTAAAAAACAAAATAAATGAGAGGGAATAGGGGGATTCATGGATAATTTAACTAACCATTGTTTTAGGTGATCTTTAACAAATATATAATGAATTCAATAAATCATACAAGATGTAAAAAAAGAAATTTAATTTTTAGTTGGATGGTTATTTACTAGGTGTCATCAGTCTATTAAAATCATTGATCATTGATTATACCATATTAATAAGTGGTAAAGTAGTTATCAAAATTAAGGGAAAATTTAATTTCATTAGCCCAGGAAGATCATGAAGGTTTCAATACATGTTTTGTAGAATAATAAAAACCATCATTTTCATTACCTAGTAAAATGTTAAAGAGAGGTCTTAGAGTCATAAGAAATTTATAAAAATCACATTTGAAGAATTGAAATGTTCACCAAGTTATAAATATTGGTTTTGTAGGTTTGAATACAGTTCAATTCCAAATTAGAAAATGTAATTCAAATACAGCTGCAACTAAAAAACATTGAAAATTCACATAACGGTCAAGTCAAATACATCATATTTGTAATCAATATTAAATCAATTTGAATAGTACCAACATTAACAACCCAAGTTGAGGTAAAACAAAATAATTGAGAAAATGAGTGGATGATTTTATATATTTCCCACCAAAACTTTAGGTTCATAGTCAACTTTAAAAATTGACCTATTGGGGTCATCGAAAGTATTAAATGGATCGTTTCAGTGGTAGTAGGGATGGTGTCAATTCCATCATCACATCATCAAAAATATGTCTTGGAATTATTTCAATAATGACACCAAATTTAGGTCGAAGATGGTCTTTGACATAAAAAAATTTGATTCCCCATTGGATGCAAATACATATGGTTCATCTATAGCTAGAGTGCGAGTCATATCAATTACTCGAAATCCACAATCATCAATAAATATGACATGCCACTTCATTGAATCAAACCACCGACATTTCATCATCATGACTCGGCCAAGAGATCAATAATCCAATGTTATTATATTTTTCAACGACTCCATAATGACCTACATTTTCTAATCATGGTCTACTATCTGATGCACTAGAATAATATAATATTGTGTGGTAACCATAACACCATCATATTGTGTTATCATGTTATTTTCTCATTTAGTGATAATAAATTTGTACGCATTGAAAACAATTGATTTACAGTCACAAAACCACGGTATCAGCACCAAAAGCCAAAGCTCTTATTTCCTCAGAGATAGAGTCCTCAGGAAACTCAATACCTAAAATATAAATCAATATTAAACTTAATTAATTATTGATTTAATTATTTTAAACAGTAATATTATTACCTTTAATTTTAATAAAGCAAAAAACTCTTTGCTATGCAATGTCTACCTCCTTCTCAAAGATAAACAAAGATGATTTCTATTTATCATCGCTTTATATTCCCTGTAGATAAAAATAGTAATAGTTCAACAGATATATATATATATATATATAATATCTAAATATACAATTTATATACAAGATGTAGTCATCTAACAATTCAAATTTGAACCAAACTGTGCGATGTGCCATCTCCTGCTCTTCAAGGATTAATGTTTTCTATGTATATGATCCTAGAATTCCTCTTATTTGAGGAAGTGATGGAAAACTGGGTTCGATTTTCTCATACTGTTCTTCTTCGTTTCTCATTGGTCTGTTCATTCTTGAAGTAAGAAAAGACAAATACATAGATCATAAATCCATACATTCTTGAGCAAAGTAACAATTCAAAATAGAACCTTTGGGATGATTCCTATTACAGACATAAGACTTTAATGTGTACATATTTCTTCTTGTTGGATATATCCAATGAAAAGGAATAGGTCTTTTTAGAAGTATTTCAGTTGGAATATAGACAGTCAGATGCAACATGCCTGTGAAAAATGATGGAAGAAATATTTTCTCTAACTCACAAAAAATTAATGGGCATATGAGAACATTTTTTGAAAGAAATACTTGTACAACATATTATTACAAATATCCCAAAACAAATGGCACAACCGAATAAAAACCACCCTTAAATTATTAGACAAAAGATGATGAATTGATATTGGATTCCACTCATGTAGAAGGATGTTATAATCATGAGTCTTCAATGATTTTAGCTTCAACTCTATTCCGTTGAACTGTTTAGATATGTTTCTTGAATAACCATTAGGAACTTTGATAGTCTATAGTACTTCTAGAAACTTATTTTTTCTATAGGTGTCATCACATAAGAAGCACATGGAACTTGCCATTTATTTTCACGGATATGAACATGATGTAATTTTGGTCTGATGCCCCAATCCACCATGTCACGCTGAGACCATAAATTATCTTTTGTATTTCCCTTAACATTTCTAAGAATCAAAAGAAAAATTTCACATATATTTTTTTCAATATGCATTATGGCTATGAAATGACGTAAAAAATGGTTGACCAATAAGGAAAATCAAATAAGATGCTTCTCTTCTTCCAATTGTTACAGGTTTTAGTGGAAACATTCATTCTCTTTCTAGATTTCATTTCAACCTTGCCAAATGAAAAACTGAAATCTTTCAATTCATTAAGTACATTATTTCCAGACAAATTCTAAGGTGGACCCTTAGTCTCCATGGTATTGTATAACCTTGGATGATTATTTCTATATGGATGGTCTATTGGAAAAAATCATCGATCTCCCATAAAACTGAAACTACAATCTTGTTTTAGTCTTCTGGATCATGTATTTTTCATACAAACAGAACATGATAGTTTTCCCTTCATGCTCCATCCAGACATCATTACATAATCTAGAAAATCATTGATCGTCCACATAAGCACAACACACATCTGAAATATGTCTTTTGAATATGAATCATATGTGCCCACACCCACATCCCAAATAAGTTTCAACTCTTTTTCCAAAGGTTGAATGTATATGTCTATATCATTACCAGGATCAGAAGGGCTAAATATGTGTATACTCATGAATGTGAACGGTTTTTTTTCATACACAACCATGGGGAAAGATTATAAATGTGTATAAAAACAATCCATGTGCTGTTAGACATAAGCATTTTCTCAAACAGATTAAAACTGTCACATGAAAGATCCATCCTCACATTACACACGTTAGATGCAAAACCAGGATATCAAGCATAAAATCTCTTCATGGAAATGCATCTTCAGGGTGAACCAACTCATCATTAGTCTTCTTTCTATCAGCATCATGACATTACTTTTTTATTGACATTTCATCAGACATAAAAAGATTCTGGAGTCTGGGGGTCAATGGAAAGTGCCACATTACATTCTGTGGCACACAAGATAGAGTTCCATCAGATTTTAGATTCCAGTGGGATGTACCACATTTTATACAATCATTTCGTTCAGCAGTTTCCTCCTAGAATAAACTGAAATATTTCGGGTGAACATGAATTTTGTTTCATGAAAATCAATGATCCTGAACTTACATCCATGCCATATAGTGGTTTGAGGGAATATATGCATCATGTGAATGTAAGTCCTTCAAAAAGGTAAGCATGTAATCAATGAATGTATTAGAAATACTGTACATGGGTTTACAATGAAACAATCGGATTAAAAATTCTAACTTTTTCATTTTATCGCATTGTCAATATACTGGAGTTATGGAAGCATCATTCAATTTTTTCGCCCTAAAAAAATCATCATTTTCCTTAGACGCATCATGTCTTATCATAAAGAAATCTTCTTGGGTCAAAATCCTTCCTTTTTCATGATGAAAAATAAACGAAAAATGGCTATATATCAAATTCTATAAATCTAGACCTCTCATTTGAATCATCAGCAATTTGATATTTCATTTTCTCCCAATTGTGATACACACAAAGTAGTTTTCTTGATAACCATATTTGGTTATGTGGTTGATGACTTATTCATGGCTCAACCAAGGGTCTTCCATTACCATTTTAACCGGGGAAGTGTATTTGACCAC
>CAUJRU010004066.1:0-24459 GCA_963277665.1 Viscum album | reverse complement strand
TATAATTAATTAATATTTTAAAATATTATTTATATTAATTATTTAATTATTAATATTTATTAGTAAATTTTAATAGATAATCACTACTCGAATTCCCGTTTTTTGCAACGGGCTATTTGAGACGGGATCCCGTCGCAAATAGCCTATTGCAACAGGCCCCCGTCGCAAATAGCCCGTTGCAGAAAACGGCTTCGCAATAGATATTTTTTGCGACAGGCTCGTCGCAAAATATATCTGTTGCGACGGGACTTTTGCTCGTTGTAAAAAACCTCCCGATTATATACATTATATACCCAAAAAACCTTTTGCGACATGCCCATCGCAATTAGTTTTTGCGACGGGGAACTTACCCATCGCAAATAGCATTCCGATTATATACATTATATACCCATAAACCTTTTGCGACGGGTCCGTCACAAATACTAATTGCGACGGGCCCGTTGTCCCGTCGCAAATACTAATCTTAAAAAAAATATTTCACTTATTTGCGATGGGGTCCCGTCGCAAAAGACCCCGTCGCAAAAACTAAAATTAATTAAATAATAATAATAAAATTATGATTAATGAAAAAATTATATTATTATTATAAAAATAATAAAAAAATATAAAATATTATTATTATTAGTAAAATAAAAAACACATTAAAAAATATAATACTAAAAAAGTATATTTAATAAAATTATGATTAATAAAAAATTAATATTAATATTATTAAAATAATAAAATAATAAAAAAATATTAAAAGTTTCAATATTTTCAAAAAAATATAAAAAAATCATAAAATATTATTATTATTATTATTATTAAAATAAACAAATATTAAAAAATATAATACTAATGATAAATAATTAAATATTAAAAAAAATATGCAATATTTCCACCAATATAAAAGACAGGAACTGTAAATAGTTCATATTATTACAAAACTTGAATTCAAATGTTTTTAACATAAAAAATCATTGGGGGTCGTGTGGAGGAGGCGGAGGAAACTCCATCCCTAAACTACGAGTCAGACGGCGCATGTACTTCATCTGCTCGTGATACTCCTGTTATCGTCGCTGCTTCAATCGACGCAGCTCCTCCTCGTGATGCCGCTCCTGTTGCTGCTGCCGCCGACACATCTCTTCATGCTGCTTCTACAAAGTCTTTATATGCTCAGCCTGAGTTCGCAACTACTCCTGATACGGTGAGCCAGAAGCCGATGCCTCTCCACGAGCTCCTCTCGAGCTGGACGCCGACATCATAGCAATACCATAATAAGTACCAGGAGTCAAATGAGAGTTGATACCAACTACTCATCCCTTCTCAAAGCCATACTAAGTCGCATGTATCCATGTCGCCTCATCGAAATGGTGATCACTGGTCTGCTCAGTCATCTCGTCCTGGCCCTCATCCTGCGTCTGAGAGGTCGCAGCCTCATATGACTCCTTCAATTCCAATTAAAAATTAAAATTGTGAAAATATTATATATAGTTAATTATCAAACTGAAAGAATAATACTAACCACAATCTGAAGCTGGTGATCACCTCTAATCTCTCCAGTGGGTGGATCATTGTACATCATCCGATAAATGTCGAACTCCGTAATATCGGGATGCTCAACTACCTACAGAAATATAAAATAAACTATTTATATTTAAAGTTATATAAAATATTTAAAAAATATACTTACCAGATGCTATCTATGCGAACTGAATGTACGGCTACCAGCTCGATGTGTCACCTCCTGTCTCCCCCGGTTCTGTCGTCCCACTGAAGATCACCTCTAAAATCCACCACCCAACCAGTGTAAACATAATCCATCCCAAATGTGAGATCAAATGTACTCTGGTCGGTGAGCTCTACACGACCCATCAAATTCTATCACTCTTGCTTTCTTAATGTTTGTCCTTCTCAAATTGTGCAAAAACTGAGAGAAACGGTCACGCATAGAAACCCACCATGCCGCGTGGATAGTGTCACGCATGTTATCATCGATAGTATACCATAAACCCTTCAAATAATTTATAATATCAAGTTATTAATAAAATAAATTTCAAAATAAATATTGTTTATTTACGTACCAACAAATGATGGAACATGTCGCATCGCACATCAACGGGAATCTGTTCCCATGTGATCTATGGCTGAGAAAAATAATTGTGCAAGATAACGCTCCCCTGTCCAATAGCTACATGCGCAAAACTATGAAAAATGAATAAGTAATCAAACAATTAGTATATATATAAAAATTAATGAAATCTAACTAAAATATACAGGTTACCATATCTCCGTGTGTGTGGATCGAAACCAAGATGTGGATGTCGCTCGGGGATAGGGTCATGAATCATTAGTCGTGCAAGACCGCACCCCCTCCGCGTACCCCCTAAATTGCCAGTAGGCTGAGGGTCAGATGATTCAAAATCTCCCTCATCCAACGGTAGGTCAGCCTCCTGCAACTTGCGAAATATATCAGAGTTCATCTGAAACAAAAAATTATTGTTGTTAGCAGATAGTTGAAAATAACTATTTAATATAGATATATATTAGTTATGATTATAACCAGCATTTAACTATATCAATGTTCATCTTCATCCTCTTCTCTATAGCTATCAATGTCAATGTATTCATCTTCCTCCTCAGCATCATCAATATCCATATGAGTTTCAGTTTCATCATCTCTTGTCATTTAAAATTCATTTGTAACATCATTAACATCTTCATCACCATCGATCCTTAATTATAGGGTGTCATCATCGATATTCACGTCTCTTTGTGAATTAGATGGATTTTGAGCAGTCTCTTGAAAAAATTCAATTCCTTCCACTTCAGTGGAACCACATTCAGTTTGAGTAAACTTATTTTCCCAAGATTTCATTTTTATTATGCGCCACTAATCGCTCAAGTATCTTGAAGTAGCACAGTACTTTGCATAATAAATTTGATGTTCCTGTTGAGCCAGTAAAAATGGTTCATTTACTACAAGAAGACTTTTATATTTAATATCGATGATTCCATGATTCGGATGAACATGTAAGCCTCTCTCAGTATCCAACCACCGACATTTAAACATTGTTATGTAATTCGGTCCTAGATAAAACAGCTCAATAATTTCATCCAAAATTCCATAAAAGTCAACTTCAGTTTCTCTGTGATGTGATCCTCTTAAGAAAACTTCATTGTTCATTGTTTTTTTATTCCCCGTATGCATGTGTATGAAATCAAAAACCATTCACCACATATGAATTATAAGATTTAAACATTGTGGATGGTGGGTTACTCAATATACACAGTCGCTTATCAATTTTATCAGCATATTGAGACACCTGAAAATTTGTAAAAAAATTATCAATATAATAAATAATAAACGGAATTAATATTAAACCATAAATAATTTATGTTACCAGTTTTTGAAACCATTGAGAGAGAAAAATTTGTCTTCATTCTTCAAGAGCAGCTGTTGTAATTTATGGAAGTTATTTCTTGATATGATTATCATATAACCTATAAATAAAATAAGTTTAAATAATGTAACATAAATTATAGAATAAGTGATAAAATCACTCACAGGACAAATGATGCCATTTCTTCACAGTTGAGTAGAACATATGTATGAGCTCTGTGATGTTCATCATCCAAAAGCCATAGTTCATGAACTCCACCGAAACCAAGATTTGGATGATTAAAAACTGTTAATTGATTATCCATTTTTTCATTAACATTACTCTCATTTTGTCCCATGAGATTGTGTTTTGAGGAATATTGAGATTCAAAATAATGAGATTAGAAAAAAGCAATTTCCTCTTGCAAATAAGCTTCAGCAATTGAGCCTTCAAATAGTTCAAGTTCTGGTCGCCTGCAAATTTGGGAAAGATCTAATTGTGCCTTTACAGTATCTTTGGACTTACCTGGTGTATCCAAAACTATATTAAATAAATTATCAAAACAGTTCTTCTCAATATGCATAACATCCAATATGAGGTGGACCAACAAATCAGACCAATACGGAAGATCCCAAAAAATGCTCAGTTTTATCCAATTATGTTCTTTCCCAAAGCCATGAATTTTCTGTTGGTTTACTGTTGGTCCAAATGTGATGGGAGGTAATGAAAATACAACTGATTTTAACTCTGTACCTGAGATCATATTTAGAGGTTCAACCCTTTCAATTTTACCTTTTCTGAAATGAGATTTGTTCCTCAGAAAAGGATGATCGGTTGGAAGAAATCTACGGTGACAATAAAAATAGCAAGGTTTTTTCCATTGACAAGCATAAAGGATTTTTTGTCTTTCATACAGTAAGGACATGATTTCGGACCATGTGTACTCCAACCAGATAACATGACATATACCAGAAATTCACTAATCATCCACATTAATGCAGCTTTTAATATGAAATTTTGTTTCGCAGCAACATCATATGTATTAACACCATCACTCCAAAATGCATTTAACTCGTCAATCAATAGTTTCAAATAAACACCAATATTCTTTTTTAGATGTCCTGGGATTAATAGAGTCAAAAAGATATATAGAGTCTTCATCAACATCCATGGAGGAAAATTTTATAGAGTTATAAATACAGGCCAACATGAATAATGACTACCATAAGAACCAAACGAACAGAAACCGTCAGTAGAAAGACCAAATCGCATGTTTCGGGATTCTATAGCAAAAGACGGATGCATACGGCCAAAATTTTTACATGAATCACCATCAAATGGATGATTCAAGCTTCTATCAGTTGAAATATTGGTTTTATGCCATGACATCATTGACGCTGTATTCTGAGACATAAATAAATGATGCAACCTGGGTGTAAGGGGGAAATATCTCAACTGTTTTACTGGAATCAATTTAGACTTCCTTGGTTGAGCTTCTTTATACCTCGATTTTCCGCATTTGGTACAACTATCCAATGAATCATTTTCGTCAGAATATAAGATGCAATCATTTGGACATGCATGAATCTTCTGATAACTAAGGCCCAGATTACGAACCATCCTCTTGCTCTCATAGTAATTTGCAGGCAACACATTTCCTTCAGGTAATAGTGTTTTAACCAAAGAAAATATCTGATCAAAACAGTTGTTTGACATTGCATTATTTGATTTAATAGCCATAAATTTTGCAACCACTTCTAATTTGCTTATCTTGCAACCAGGATATAATGCATCCTCAACAAACCTCAACAACTCATAAAATTCGGATGGTGCCAACTCAGGAGTTAAATCAATATCATCGTGTGTAATGGCCCGAACCTCTCCAGCCCATTCCTTTGTCAAAAAGAAGGTCACGAAGTGTTCTGGAGGGTAAAATGGACTTTTCCCACACTTTCCAGAATATGTAAGTACATGCCGTGTAGTGTGAGTACACACAGTGTACCACCTTGCCGGGTATACCTCGTGTTGAAGGTCATGTCCTTGCCGTGTGAAAGAAATGAGTACACGCCGTGTACCCCAAACTACACGTTGTGTACCCCTTCACCGGGTATACCCCGTGTTGAAGGTCGTGTCCTTATCGTGTGAAAGAAATGAGTTCACGCCGTGTACCCTAATCTACATGTCGTGTAGTACCTCCCCGCGTATGCGTTACCAGTCAACGGTTGTGTGTCATGTTGGAGTCGTGTCTTTGCCATGTGAAATAAATGGGTACACACCGTGTGTCTAAACTACATGTCGTGTAGTCCCTCCCCGTGTATGTGTTACCCTCAAACCGTGTGTTGACCAGTCAACAGCTGTGGAGCCGTGTTGGAAGTTGCATGGAGACCGTGTGAAATAACCGAGTACATGCCGTGTACCATAAAGTATATGCCGTGTACTTTTGATTTTCTCGCCTATAAAAGGAGGGGTCCCCTCCTCCTTTTTAACTCACCCCTCTCCTCCCCATTCCTCTGAGTAGAGTTCTCCCAAGAGACTTGAAGGCTCTTTCTTCCATAACTTCTTCATCTGAGCTCTGATTTATGATCCATCAGTGGCCACGGGATCGTAACGACGAGTCGGAACTCCTGATCTTGGATCCATTTTCCTTTATTTGGACTTTCCTTTCCAACTTCCGCCTGAGTAGGTATTTCTGGGACTCGACGGAAGTGACGGATGCCGACGGACGTCTTCTAAAGTTGATCCATGGGAGCGTTGTGATCCGAACCTGTTGAGTTAGGGATCTTACCTTCGTCTCTCAAAATTGTGCATCATGCGGGGTGGGTATCCTCTTGTTTTCATGAGAAATGGTTGAACCAATAAACGAAGATAATAACTAGTTAAAGAACGGTTATGGGGAAGTTGTTATGTTTATCTTTATATCCTGTGATATTATGTTGTGAATTGAATAGGCTTATGACTACTGAAAATCATGGTCGTTGGGGGATTTGCTTGCACAATTAAATGTTACCCTATCTTTCTAGATCGTTTTTGTGAATGAAACTTTGTTGAATGTGGAATTTGGTTAATCATGTAAAGTTGGATGATTTAAAATCTGGAACCCTTGTGTGATCACCCCGGTTGAACAAAATGGAATAATGAACATGTGGGTGTTGGCTTGGATATGTGGCATGTGATGGGGGTGTTTTGTGGGTTGTTGTGGATCGGGTGAGCAGCGGGGCTGCGGTTGACTTGGTTGTGGGTTGGTGTGAATGTTATGTTGGTGACGGGTAGCGGGGCTGCGATAAATGGTATTAAAGGGATAATGATGTACAGTTTTCAGTGTGTTTGTGGTTATGGCGGTTGGCAGCGGGGCTGCAGGGATGGACTTGAATGTGAGCGAACTATGGGTTGTGAATAATAAATAAAAGTGGAAGAGTTAATGGTGGGGCGTGGTAATGAAACGAGATTAACAATCAATGGGGTTATTTGTTTAATAAGAAGGACTTGGTTGTGTTGCTTGTGTTTTCCTAACTTGATTTGTGGATGGCAGGGATATGTATTACGAACAATCTATGTGGTTGGTTGTGGATAGTTTCTCAGTAGTTAAGGAACTAAATAAACTATTTCTGCTGAAACGTGAAAACCTAAATGGGGTTGGGGTTGTTTTTTGTATACGTGCTTCGTGGTATCAGTGTCGAGGCACGTGCTCAGTTTCTCTATTTAGAAGCCATAGGTTGGGCTGAGTGTTTGGTATATATATATATATATGTATGTATCTTTGTGTTTTTGACGCACCCCACCCATGTTGATCACTTAGTGCCGAACACTCCCATTTCATGGGAGGTGGTGTTTTCCTATAGTTACTAGCTCCTTCCTGCTCCTTCTTCCCTAGGTTTTGATGGCTTGAGGCGACCTTACACCTAAGACCCTTCAGGTAGGTTTCGATTGGGGTGGTTTTAGCCCAAGACTCTTCGGGCAGGTTTTACTATTTCCCAAGAATCTTCGGGATGGGGCCCAGGTGTGTGCGGGCGGGATACGTGGTTGTGAGGCCCAGGTGTGTGCGGGCAGGATACGTGGTTGTGAGGCCCAAGTGTGTGCGGGCGGGATACGTGGTTGTGAGGCTCAGGTGTGTGCGGGCGGGATATGTGGTTGTGAGGCCCAGGTGTGTGCGGGCGGGATATTTGGTTCTTGAGGCCCAGGTGTGTGCAGGCGGGAAGAGTGTGGTAGCGTCAGGACATTCGCCGTTAGGAAGAGCAGCTAACTAGTGGGAAATGGTGTGGGGTACCCAATACTCTTGTTCTTATATACTACTACCTATTGTGATTGTGTTTTTGGTGAGTGTGGCTAGTGAGGTTGGGTGGATAGAATTCCTTGCTAGGTTTCTTCTGTTGTTCTCACGGGACATTAGTATGTCTCCCCACTTGTGCACGAGAGCTTTAGGTTTCCCTACTGAGTATACTTGTATGCTCACCCTACGTTTACTTTCAGGTTTCCAGGAAGACTACCAGGGTCTTGCGGGGCCCTACTAGTCAGACATTTGGAGTTGTTGCAGTTGTTGTACTCTTGTTTTCTTTTTGGTATTGTACTTTGAGCTTTCTTGTACTTGCACCTTGTTATAAAATTGTTTAAACATGCATGTGGGATTGGTTTGGGTTTATTTCTATACACTTGTTCTTTTCCTTTTTGGGTGGTTGACTTGTCCTATTTCCCGATCCTAAATAATAAAAAGGGTAATACCTCCCATATTTGTGAAAACTCATACCCTTGGTGCTAGTCGCCACCCCGGGGCCTACTAGAGGCGGGACTCGGGGGTCATTATCTCCCTTTCACCATTTTCAGCTCAGGAGGGGCATCTTTGGTGGGAGGGGGTCGTGACAGAATGGTATCAGAGGCTGATGGTTGAGAGATAGGATGGATTCTGGAGTTAGGCACAGTGATTATTTCATGGGATGGTAGGGCAACAGTGTTGGTTAATCTTGGTTCGTGACATGGTCCAGGGAAGACCGACTAGGACACGGGATTTTAGGGCCACCCGTGATCTGATTCAAGGACTCTGAGCCTACCGAACGACCAAGTGAGACTACATTGATTACAGGGTAGAGACCCTAGGGAAGGTACATGCATCATCATGATTGTGTTTTACTTGATTTGGGTGTTCTGGGAAAGAAATTGAAATAAAATTATAAGATGAAACCCTGAGAAATTTCCTTACTACTTGGGCTTAGGCGATCTTTGTTTACCATACAGCTATGGCACCTGGACGTCGTCCCTGGGTGGCTCAGACGGCCGAGGCCCAGCAGATTCAGGCGGTCGATCAGTTGAGGATTGACCGAGAGGAGGAAGATAGCCAGTGGCAGAAGACTCTCCATTCTTTCCAGTGGCAAACCCTCAATAAGTACGAGGGTAGTACTTCGGATACGGAGATAGAGGGGTGTCTTGAGGATCTAGGGATCACTTTTACCTTGATCCATGCTCCGAGGGAGTACTGGGTTCCCCTAGCAGTCAGTCAGCTGAGAGGTGCGGCACGATAATGGTGGACGCTCTACCTCAGAGAGAGGATAGAGGCAGAGGTTCCAATGGATGACTTTGAGAAGGAATTCTGAGAGGAATTCCTTTCTTCCATGATCAAGGCGGAGAATCGGAAGGAGTTAATCTCCCTTCAACAGGGGAGTATGTCAGTATGAGAGTTGGGGATCAAGTTCAAGGATCTTCTGCGCTTTTCTCTGGATCTCTTTCTAGATGAGGAGTCTCGGGAGAGACGTTTGGAGGAGGCACTTCGTCCTTCGCTCCAGTATGTTGTCACCCCCTTCACCCTTCCAACGTACTTGGCAGTACAGAAGAAGGCAGAGGTTGTAGAGAGGATGCACTCACGGGGAGGTGCACCACGTGAGGGGATCCAATCAGGTTCGTCGAAGGGGAAGGCAGTCGGCAATAGGTCTCCTGCGACAGGACCTTCCAGGTTCAGGCCAGTGGGGAGCAGGCCCCAACAGTTCCAGTTCAGATCTTCAGGTCCTCGTCCCTTCTTCACGAGACTAGGACCGAAGTGTTTTTCTTGTGGAGGTTTCGGGCACATTCAGAGTCGGTGCCCGACCCGAGCTCAGTACGGTGGAGGTGGGCAGATTCAGTGCCCACCTCAGCAGCACCAGTTGCCGATGAGGCCCTTCCAGCAGCAGCAAGACCATGCTCCTCTGAGGGAAAACTTTGCAGGAGGAGGCCGACCTCAAGGTGCACCTCAGGGACCTCGACCAGGGTGTGGTCGAGGAGGTGGATGACATCAGAGAGGCAGAGGAGATGGGTGTGGACAGTTTCACGCAACAGAGTTGATAGCTTCAGCAGGACCAGAGGTGGTGCGAGGTACAATTTGTTTGTTCAGCACTCTTGTTTCATCTTTGTTTGATTCGGGAGCTTCGCAATCCTTTGTTGCACCTGGTCTAGCTCATGCTTTGGGACTAGACGTAGAGAGACTTTCCGTACCACTGGTGCTGAGTACACCAGTTGGAGGCCAGAACAGCGTATCTTGTGTTTGCTAGGGATGTGGGCTGACGTTGGGACCACATCAATCTAGTGGGGACCTTCTTCTGTTACAGATGCAGCCATACGATGTCATCCTAGGCATCAACTGGTTGTTTTCTTTTAGTGTCGTTATAGACTGCTTCCGGAGAAGAGTCATGTTCTCCGACATGGATGGGCAGTGTGTAGATTTTGTTGGCGAGATGAGCTATCAGGTGGGAATCCGGCGTGTGGAGCCTCTCCTTTTTTTGTTAGGTGGGCTATCAGTGGTTTCAGCTGATACAGAGATGATGGATGTCCCTGAGGTTGTTGGGGAGTTCCTCGATGTTTTTCCCGATGAGGTTGTGACTCTACCCCCCCGATGTGATGTTGAGTTCGGGATAGACTTACAGCCTGGCGCTCGTCCGATTTGGATGGCCCCTTATCGGATGGCACCTTCGGAGTTGCGGGAGTTGCGGATTCAGATTGACGATCTGATGGAGAAGGGTTTTGTTCGACCCAACATATCGCCATGGGGTGCTCCAATTTTGTTTGTAAAGAATGCATATGGTGGTCTCAGGCTATGCATAGACTACCGAAGGTTGAACTAGGTAATGGTTAAGAACCGTTACCCCCTTCCAAGGATAGATGATCTCTTCAACCAACTAAGGGGAGCAGGTTGGTTTTCTAAGATTGATCTATAATCTGGATATCATCAGCTGAGGGTAAAGGACAGTGACATCTCAAAGATGGCTTTCAGGTGCAGGTATGGGCACTTCGAGTTTGTAGTGATGTCGTTTGGAGTTACAAATGCACCGGTTGTGTTCATGTGACTTATGAACTTTGTCTTCCGAGAGTTTCTGGACCGGTTCATCATTGTGTTTATCGATGACATCCTGATCTTCTCAAGATCAGAGGAGGAGCACGTTGAGCATCTCAGGGTAGTCTTGGAAGTCCTTCGACACCACCAGATTTATGGGAAATTGTCGAAGTGTAAGTTCTTGACACAATAAGTACACTTCCTTGGGCACGTAGTGTCTCAGTATGGAGTGTCAGTGGACCCGTCGAAGTTGGAGGCAGTTGTTTCTTGGGAGGCACCCAAGAGAATGGCAGAAGTTCGTAGTTTCCTGGGGTTGGCAGGTTACTATCGGAGGTTCATTTCGAACTTCTCTCAAGTTGCTTCTCCATTGACAACTTTGACTAGGAAGAACCAGGTCTTCCTATGGAGCGAGCAGTGCCAGAAAGCTTTCGACTACCTGAAGGAGAAGTTGGTCAGTGCTCCCGTACTCAGGTTTCCAAAGGAAGGGTTGTTGTATGAAGTGTTTTGTGATGCTTCTGGCCTTGGTCTGGGGTGCATGCTGATGCAGAAGAAGGGAGTGGCCTGTTATGGGTCTAGGCAGTTATGCTCTCATGAGCGTAACTATTCCACCCATGACCTAGAGCTTGCAGCAGTAGTGTTTTCACTAAAGTTGTGGCGACATTACCTCTTCGAGGAGCGCTTTGTGGTCTTCTCAGATCACAAGAGCCTGTGTTATATCTTCTCCCAGCGTGACCTGAACCTACGGCAGCGGAGATGGGTTGAGTTTCTCCATGACTATGACTTTGAGGTCTCTTAAATTGAAGGTAAGGGAAACGTTGTGGTTGATGCCCTGAGCAGGAAGTCGCATCAGGAAGTGGTTCGGGAATCTGCTGATGCTTGGAAGGCAATGGGAGTGTTGGCTACCTTGCACTTGGATGCAAGGGTAGAAGGTGTTATAGGCTGTTTGTTTCAGATGACGGTGCAGTCCTCCTTGTTGCAGCAGGTGGAAGAGTCTCAGTGGGGGGACTCCGAGGCAGAAGTAATGCGGGATCGTGTCGATCAGGGAAACACTCCAGAAGGATGGTCAGAGGACAGCCGACATCGGATGCTTTTCCATGGAAGGTTATTTGTTCCAAAGGCAATGCGTGAGGGAGTTCTTTGTGAGTTCTATAGCTCAGCCTTGGTGGTACATCCAGGAGTTTCAAAAATGTACTGAGGCTTGAAGGAACAGTTTTGGTGGCCCGGGGTGAAACGGGCAGTGGCAAAGTTTGTGGCTAAATGCCTAGTGTGTCTACAAGTGAAGACTGAACACCGTGTTCCCAGTGGTTTGTTGCATCCTTTAGATATCCCCGAGTGGAAGTGGGATGACATCTCAATGGACTTCGTCATAGTACTACCCAAATCTCAGGGTGGTTATGACGCTATTTGGGTAGTGGTGGATCGTTTGACTAAATCAGCTCACTTCTTAGAAATTAAGGAGTTGGGCCCGGTGAGTACCTTAGCACAGAGGTATGTAGACGAGGTGGTTTGTTTGCATGGAGTTCCAAAGACTATCGTCTCAGATCGGGATACTCGGTTTACCTCACGATCCTGGAGGGGGTTACAGTATGCTTTTGGAACCCAGTTACGCCTTAGCACTGCTTTCCACCCCCAGACCGATGGGCAGACAGAGTGGACTTTCCAGACGTTGGAGGACATGCTGCAAGCATGTGTTCTAGATTTCGGAGGATCATGGGTACGACACTTTCCTTTAGTAGAGTTTTCCTACAAAAAAAGCTTCCACTCTACTATTGGCATGGCACCGTTTTAGGCTTTGTATGGAAGACCATGTTGTTCACCCATTTGTTGGGAAGAGGTTGGTGAGACGGGTGCTCTTGGACCAGAGGTAGTGCAGAGCACCACAGAGAAAGTCCAGCTTGTACGTGAGAGGATGAAAGCGGCTCAGGACCAACATAAGTCTTATGCTGATTGTCGGAGGAGTCCCTTGGAGTTCGAGGTGGGAAATCATGTGTTCTTGAAGGTTTCCCCTCAACGGGGGCAGCAGAGGTTTGGGAAAGGGATCAAGCTCTGGCCTAGGTTCATCGGACCTTTTGAGGTGCTGAGGCGAGTCGGTGAGGTGGAATATCAGCTAGCCCTGCCACCTCAGTTAGAGAAGGTTCATGACGTCTTCCATGTCTCCCAGCTTCGTCGGTACTTACACGACGACTCTCACGTTATCGACTGGGGAGAGTTAGATATGGGATATAACGCGACCTTCGAGGAACGACCAGTCAGAATCGAGGATCGTAAAGAGAAGGTGCTTCGTGGACGAACCACTCCCTTGGTTCGTGTGTTGTGGAGGCATGGCGGCCTCGAGGAGAGCACTTGGGAGCGGGAGGCCCAGATGCACGCTCAGTACCCGGAGTTGTTTTGACTTGTGTTTTTTTCCTTGTTCTTCTGAGCTTTGTTTTTATGTTATACTATGTACCTTTGATATATGGAATGCTTGGCTTGTCGGTTATTAGACCTTTTGATTCCTTGTTCTCTGGGAGTGTGTAGCATGTCCAGATATGTGGGGAAAGGGGAAAAACCTGACTCTAATTGAGACGCACTAATGAGGATGCGATTGAACCCATACAGGCGAGTCAGTGCTGCCTAAATCGGATAATATCTTGACATGGGAGAGGGAATTCCTAACACCTGTGATTAGGGGTTGTTGGTTGGGTTCTTATTATAACGAGAACCCTAAGAGGTATCTTGTTGGGTTCCTCTGGGTTGGTTTTTGAATTCTCGGGGACAAGAATGTTTTAAGAGGTATCGGATGTAATGGATCGGACCTCTCCAGCCCATTCCTTTGTCAAAAAGAAGGTCACGAAGTGTTCTGGAGGGTAAAATGGACTTTTCCCACACTTTCTAGAATTTTGTAAGTATACGCTGTGTAGTGTGAGTATACGTCGTGTACCACCTTACCGGGTATACCCCATGTTGAAGGTCGTATCCTTGCCGTGTGAAAGAAATGAGTACACGCGGTGTACCCCAAACTACACGCCATGTACCCCCCTCGCTGGGTATACCCCATATTGAAGGTTGTGTCCTTGCCGTGTGAAAGAAATGAGTACACACTGTGTACCCCAAACTACACGTCGTGTAGTCCCTCCCCGCGTACGCGTTACCAGTCAATGGCCATGTGCCATGTTGGAGTCGTGTCTTTTCCGTGTGAAATAAATGGGTACACGTCGTGTGTCTAAACTACACGTCGTGTAGTCCCTCCCCGCGTATGTGTTACCCTCAAACTGTGTGTTGACTAGTCAACGGTCACGGAGCCGTGTTGGAAGCCGCGTGAAGACCATGTGAAATAACTGAGTACACGTCGTGTACCATAAATTACATGTCGTGTACTTTTTCTTTTCTATCCTATAAAAGGAGGGGGCCCCTCCTCCTTTTCAACTCACTCCTCTCCTCCCCATTCCTCTGAGCAGAGTTCTCCCAAGAGACTTGAAGGCTCTTTCTTCCATGACTTCTTCGTCCGAGCTCCGATTTACGATCCATCAGCAGCCACGGGATCGTAACGACGAGGCGGAACTCCTGATCTTGGATCCGTTGTAATTACTTTGGCCTTTACTTTCCAACTTCCACCCAAGGAGGTCTTTCCAGGACTCGACAAAAGTGACGGACACCGACGGAAGTCTTCTAAAGTTGATCTGGGGGAGCGTTGTGATCAGAACCTGTTGAGGTAGGGATCTTACCTTCGTCTCTCTAAATTGTGCATCATGTGGGGTGGGTATCCTCTTGTTTTCATGAGAAACGGTTGAACCAATAAACGAAGATAATAACTGGTTAAAGAACGGGGATGGGGAAGTTTTTATGTTTATCTTTATATCCTGTGATATTATGTTGTGAATTGAATAGGCTTATGCCTAGTGAAAATCACGGTCGTTGGAGGATTTGCTTGCGCAATTAAATGTTGCCCTATCTTTCTAGACCGTTTTTGTGAATGGAACTTTGTTGAATGTGGAATTTGGTTAATCACGTAAAGTTGGCTGATTTAAAATCTGGAACCCTTGTGTGATCACCCCGGTTGAACAAAATGGAATAATGAACATGTGGGTGTTGGCTTGAATATGTGGCATGTGATGGGGGTGTTTTGTGGGTTGTTGTTGATCGGGTGAGCAACGGGGTTGCGGTTGACTTGGTTGTGGGTTAGTGTGAATATTATGTTGGTGACGGGCTGCGGGGCTGCGATAAATGGTATTAAAGGGATAATGATGTACGGGTTTCGATGTGTTTTTGGTTATGGTGGTTAGCAGCGGGGCTGCAGGGATGGGCTTGAATGAGAGCGAACTATGGGTTTTGAATAATAAATAAAAGTGGAAGAGTTAATGGTGGGGCATGGTAATGAAACGATATTAATAATCAATGGGGTTGTTTGTTTAATAAGAAGGACTTGGTTGTGTTGTTTGTGTTTTCCTAACTTGATTTGTGGATGGCAGGGATATGTTTTACGAACGATCGATGTGGTTGGTTGTGGATAGTTTCCCAGTAGTTAAGGAACTAAATAAACTATTTCTACTGAAACGTGAAAACCTAAAGGGGGTTGGGGTTGTTTGTTGTATGCATGCTTCGTGGTAGCAGTTCTGAGGCACGTGCTCAGTTTCTCTATTTAGAAGCCATAGGTTGGGCTGAGTGTTTTGTATATATATATATATGTGTATCTTTGTGTTTTTGACGCACCCCACCCATGTTGATCACTTAGTGTCGAACACTCTCATTGCATGGGAGAGGGTGTTTTCCCATAGTTACTAGCTCCTTCCTGCTCCTTCTTCCCTAGGTTGTTATGGCTTGAGGTGACCTTACACCTAAGACCCTTCAGGTAGATTTCGATTAGGGTGGTTTTAGCCCAAGACTCTTCGGGCAGGTTTTACTATTTCCCAAGAATCTTCGGGATGGGGCCCAGGTGTGTGCGGGCAGGATACGTGGTTGTGAGGCCCAAGTGTGTGCGGGCGGGATACGTGGTTGTGATGCCCAGGTGTGTGAGGGCGGGATACGTGGTTGTGAGGCTCAGGTGTGTGCAGACGGGATACGTGGTTGTGAGGCCCAGGTGTGTGCGGGCGGGATATGTGGTTCTTGAGGCCCAAGTGTGTGCGGGCGGGAAGAGTGTGGTAGCGTCAGGATGTTCGCCGTTAGGAAGAGAAGCTAACTAGTGGTAAATGGTGCGGGGTACCCAATACTCTTGTTCTTATATACTACTACCTGTTGTGATTGTGTTTTTGGTGAGTGTGGCTGGTGAGGTTGGGTAGATAGAATTCTTTGCTAGGTTTCTTCTGTTGTTCTCACAGGACATTAGGATGTCTCCCCACTTGTGCACGAGAGCTTTAGGTTTCCCTACTGATTATACTTGTATGCTCACCCTACGTTTACTTTCAGGTTTCCAGGAGGACTACCAGGGCCGTGCGGGACCCTACTAGTCGGACAGTTGGAGTTGTTACAGTTGTTGTACTCTTGTTTTCTTTTTGGTATTGTACTTTGAGCTTTCTTGTACTTGCACCTTGTTATAAAATTGTTTAAACGTGCATGTGGGATTGGTTTGGTTTTATTTCTATACACTTGTTCTTTTCCTTTTTGGGTGGTTGACTTGTCCTATTTCCCGATCCTAAATAATAAAAAGGGTAATGCCTCCCATATTTGTGAAAACTCATACCCTTAGTGCTAGTCGCCACCCCGGGGCCTACTGGAGGTGGAACTCGGGGGGTCATTATCTCCCTTTCACCATTGCCAGCTCAGGAGGGGCATCTTTGGTGGGAGTGGTTCGTGACATTGTGAGTTTCAGTTTGTTGCACAGATAGACTTGCAACATCATGTACTAAATTCGGAAACTGTGATGGATCTGGAATCAAGTTTTTAGGATCTTCTATGGAACTGTGTTCACTGTGTTGATACCAAAAAACATAATCTGGTTGAAAACCAAACCGCAAGAGATGTCCTCCAACCTTATCAACTGTGTCAAACGTTCTCAGAGCACATTTTTTACAAGGACACTTAATTGTGCCTTCTGAAACATATTCTGGTTTTGATGATGCAAATGCTAAGAAAGATTCAACACCCTCAATATATACCGGATTTAAACCAGAACCATTTGGATTTGTACGCTGATTTATCCAAGAGCTATCATCTAATAATGACTGATGTCGACTTCCTTATTCCATATTTTTCTACATAAAATATAAAATCATCATTGTTTTTGAATAATTTGAAATTATAAAACACTATCTAAAAAAAGAAGATAAATAATTACAACCACTTCTTAATAATTACCATTAATTAAGGGCGACACAATTTCCAGTGGATTGACGGCTACTCTTTTATCCGACGGCTCATTTACTTGCATCTGTCTCACACTGAAATCACAATGAAGAATCTGGTCTGAGGTACGCATATTGATTCTCGTATGCATGAGAATGAATATGTGTACCTCTGACCAGATTATTCATTGTGATTTCACTGTGAGAAAGATGCAAGTAAATGAGCCGTCGGACAAAAGAGTCCCCTTTTCGTCGATGAATCGTCTTCTTCCAACTGTCATCGCCTGAAAACATTATAAAAAATATGATCCTACAAATGCATATCCAATCTCATGCATACAAGATTAAATATTTCTACATAGCAGCACATTTTTCATAATGTTTTGAGTCGGTGAGAGTTAAAAGAAGAAAAGTCATCGAGCAAAAGGAGTGTCGTCAATCCACTGGAAATTGTGCCAAGTTCTTAAAATTTATTAAAATTTATTAAAATATCTTTCTAACTGTTCCTAACTATTCCTAACTGTTCCTAACTAATTATTACTAATTATTTTTACTTATTGATGATTTTTGCTAATTTTTGTTAATTATTACTAATTATTACTAATTATTACTAATTATTACTAATTATTACAATTTATTACTAATTATTACAATTTATTACTAATTATTACTAATTATTACAATTTATTACTATTTTAGCAATACTTAGCATTACTTAGCAAAATGAAAACTGCTTGAATAGTGAAAGGAAATTTAGTAATCATCGTTGTGGAGATGATTACAAATTTTCCCGTCATTATCCAAGCAGTTTTCGTTTACTAATTATTACTAATAAAAAAATTATATTATCAATATTTATGAAAAACAATATTAATATTATTAAAATAATAAAATATTTATAAAATATTAAATTTATCAATATTTGCAACAGGCTTTGCTCTATTCTTAACATGTTTAAATCTCAAAGGGTCGTCAATTGTCAGGTCATGCGCAATAAAAAGTTTGTGTCACCCATGTCCAATGTAAACTCTATAATTGTCCTTTCATGGTTGATCACCTCGTAAGTAGTGTTGCAATAGGACGACCAAAGTAATGTCGTTCTCGTCTTTAAGAATCATCTCGCTCCCTTTACATAGATAATTCTTCCTTAAAAATTTGATGGGACATCAATATTTTTCCCTTAAATTTTCAAGGAATAATGGTCTATGTAAAGGGTCATGTGAGATAATTCTTATAGATGAGAAAGGCATGACTTGGGTCGTCATATTGCAATGCTACTTGCAAAGTGATCAACCAAGTAAGGACAATTATAGAGTTTACATTGGACGTGGCTGACACAAACTTTTTATTGCGCATGACCTGACAATTGGCGACCCTTTGAGATTTGAACATGTTAAGAATAGAGCAAAGTCTGTTGCGAATATTGATAATTTTAATACTTTATTAATTTTTTATTATTTTAATAATATTAATATTGTTTTTTCATAAATATTGATAATATAATTTTTTTATTAGTAATAATTAGATATAATTATATTTACTATTTATTACTATTTATTACTAATTATTACTATTTATTACTAATTATTACAATATATTACTAATTATTACTAATTATTACAATTTATTACTAATTATTGATAATTATTACAATTTATTACTAATTATTCCAATTTATTACTAATTATTACAATTTATTACTAATTGTTACAGTTTATTACTAATTATTACAATTTATTACTAATTATTACAATTTATTCCTATTTATTCCTAATTATTCCCAATTATTTCTAATTATTACAATTTATTCCTATTTATTACTAATTATTAATAATTATTACAATTTATTACTAATTATTGATAATTATTACAATTTATTACTAATTATTCTAATTTATTACTAATTATTACAATTTATTACTGATTATTACAATTTATTCCTATTTATTCATAATTATTCCTAATTGTTGCTAATTATTACAATTTATTCCTATTTATTGCTAATTATTGATAATTATTTCTAATTATTGCTAATTATTGCTAATTATTGATAACTATTCCTAATTATTGCTAATTATTGCTAATTATTCCTAATTACTCCTAATTATTCGTATTTATTAGTAATTATTACTAATTATTGGTAATTATTAATAATTATTCCTAATTATTAGTAATTATTAGTAATTATTAGTATTTATTAGTAATTATTACTAATTATTGGTAATTATTCGTATTTATTAGTATTTATTAGTAATTGTTCCTAATTATTCGTATTTATTAGTATTTATTAGTAATTATTCCTAATTATTCGTATTTATTAGTATTTATTAGTAATTATTAGCATTTATTAGTAATTATTCCTAGTTATTCATATTTATTGGTAATTATTAGTAATTATTACTAATTATTGGTAATTATTACTAATTATTGGTAATTATTACTAATTATTCCTAATTATTAGTATTTATTCATAATTATTCCTAATTATTGCTAATTATTTCTAATTATTGCTAATTATTCCTAATTATTGCTAATTATTCCTAATTATTCCTAATTATTGCTAATTATTCCTAGTTATTGCTAATTATTCCTAATTTATTGGTAATTATTAGTAATTATTACTAATTATTGGTAATTATTACTAATTGTTCCTAATTATTAGTATTTATTCGTAATTATTCCTAATTATTGCTAATTATTTCTAATTATTGCTAATTATTTCTAATTATTGCTAATTATTCCTAATTATTGTTAATTATTCCTAATTATTGCTAATTATTCCTAATTATTGCTAATTATTAGTAATTATGGCTAATTATTGGTAATTATTAGTATTTATTCGTAATTATTCCTAATTATTGCCAATTATTCCTAATTATTGCCAATTATACTAATTATACCTAATTATTGCTAATTATACCTAATTATTGCTAATTATACCTAATTATTGCTAATTATACCTAATTATATCTAATTATTACTAATTACCCCTAATTATGACTAAATTTCGCTAATTATCTATAATAATATCTAATTATTGCAAATTAACACTAATTATTTATAATTATCACTAACAATATCAATTTATTACTATAAATAAATAAAAATAAAAATCAATTTAAATCTAATTTAATTACAACTAATAAACAACAATTAAAATTAATAAAAAAAATAAAGTATAAATACCTTAAACTTTGATATTCTGAAGCTGTTGGTGTCTTCCAATTGCTCTCGTATAAAAAAATTTAACTAACAGAAATTTTTTCCTTAAAACTGGGGAATGAAGAGAAAGGGAGATAAAGATCTGAGTGATTTGGAAGAAAAAAAACGGATGGGGGTATATATAGGTTAAATTAGTTGCGACGGGTATCCCGTCGCAAATACCATCGCCCGCATTAATTACAGTCGGCGGTTAAAAGGGTATTTGTGACGAGTTCTGTCGCAAATACCACCTGCCGACATACTATTTGTGACATACGACTTTTCCCGTCGCAAATAGTATTTACCGTCGTCGGGCTTTTGCGACGGGGTCCGTCACAAATACCCTCGCCACATTAATTACAGTCGGCGGTTAAAAGGGTATTTGTGACGGGACCCGTCGCAAATATGCTTCCCGCGTTTTGGCGCGCAAACCGCGTCAAACCTATTGCGACGGGTAGACTATTCCCGTCGCAATTAACCTACTATTTGCGACGGGAGTCTTTTCCCGTCGCAAATACGTAGTTTGTCGGACCTTTTGCGACGGTATATATTCTCGTCGCAATTGCCCCGTCGCAAAAAACCACTTTTCCCTTAGTGAATTATTGTTCAGGTATGATTGTTATTATTATTTATTAGTAATTAGTATTTTTTAATAATTAATTAGCAATTAATAATAATAATAATAAGTTGTTATCTATTGTGTGCAAGAATGGAAGGACTCGAATCCCATATTAGAAATCTAAAAGGATTCTCATGGCATGCCCCCTTATAAAAGGGAGCTCTGTAAGAGGGTTTTGTCAGAATTTCAGACTGTTTTAATGATAGTAATGATGTATATTAAATAATAGTTAAATTTTGTTGATTTTTTTTATTTATATATATATAAAGAACAAAATAAAAATAAAAATTTAAAATATAAAAACATGTATATTTACAATAAGTTTTTCTTTTCACTCAAGCAAAGGCGTTAAAGCTCATAACGCCTTTGGGTGAACTTTCCGACAAAGGTGGAATGGGTCATCACGCCTTTGGTCTGGGCAAAAATAGGCCCAAGGCGGTAAGAGTCTTGGTGTCTTTCTATCCTAGTTCTAAAAATATTTTAAAACTTGCATTATTTTAATAATAATATTTTTTTTCAAAAAATGTATATTAAAAAAACTCATGTTTTAAGTTTTAGTTATTTCTAGTGTTTTTTTTTAAATATTTATCATAATTGGTTTGGTGCATAATTATTTACCACCTACGGTTTGGAATCTAAATATGGAATTGGAGCTAATGACACTTTTGAGGATTTTTTTTTCACAGACATTTTATTATTTATTTTGTTTTTAAAATATATATAATAAAAATTTTCTTTATATAAAATTATATATTTTAAATAATAGATAAAACCTAGAAATAAATAATAACTAATAAAGTTATGTTTATTTATTATTAGTAGTATTATTTATAATAATAAACTATTATTTTGAAAATAATGAACTTATAATTGTTATAAATTCATCATAGTTTTTTTATATTATTATGACTATTTTATTCTCAATACAAAAATTTTTGAATATATTTCAAACTGTAATTTTATTCTTATCGATGGTAATACATAATATTAAGAATTAAATATATATTTTGTTTTTTTTACTAATTCTAATAAAAAATATTATACTAAAAATATTATTCAAATAAGATTAATTTAAAATGAAATTATCAATATTTATAATTTTCATGCTATGAAAAATTATCCAATTTAATATTTGTAAATGAATACAATACTGTAATATTATTTACCATGGCATTATATATTTACCCATGTATTATAATGTGTTGATATATTTTTTATTTAAAATTATTTCCAATGTCATATGATTATTTATTAAATCTATTACTATATTAATTAAAATTGTGTTTTTAATAATAAAAAAATAAATGAATAAAAAATTATTATGTTTAAGCTTAATATAATATTTTTAATTTAATATTAAATGCTAACAATCACAACAACTTTTATAAAATATTTTTACCAAAGAAAGTAATTAATGTTAATTTTCAATATAACCCATTAATGAAAAATTTGATAATGTATCATTCCACATTTAGTGTTGATCGAACAAGTGGGAGAGGAGTGACATCCTATATCTATACTCTCATAGTCGTACATGTATCTATGGATGTTATGGTTAATCCACTAGTTAATAAATAATGAGATCAACAACATCTCCACCATACTGAAATTATTACTATCATTGTGTTTGGTGATATTTTAATAAAAGAAAATAAATGATTTGATATTTTATAAAAGAAAAAAAAAGAAAAGAAATGATTGCGATTTCTCTTATTGCGTTTGAATCAATAACTTAGTAAAATAAAAAAAATGATTTAGATTTATCTCCATCTTGTTTGGTGAATCTTTTTAAAGGAAAAGAAAAAAAAAATCTTATGTGATACATGTATAAAATAGAAATAAAATTATAATTTTAAAATATTAACATCCCTCCATCATCATTTATTTCCAAAATCATTTCAATTTTGGAGTGATTTAAAAACAAGAAATCTATTTCTTTATATTTATTTTTTTATCATTTTCTCCTTTTAAAATTATTATATGATAAACCAATTAAATGGGTGATATGATAAACCAATTCCTATTCTCAATATCATCTCTTTTCTCATTGTATCAAACTAACCTAGAAGTTAAATGGGTGATACGATAACCAACGATGACGAAGCCTCCCAAGTACACGCCGCACGCGCCTCCCGACTTTTCAAATTTTCCGCCTTCCCTCGCCGCTGCCTTCGGCGTTTCTCTGCCGGATCTTCCAGGCACGGGCTCTGATCCTTCGCAATCGGCGGGATCCCTTCCGGGGCTCTCATTTGGGAACTTTCCGGCACTTGCGCCTGGATTGCTTCGGTCTCCGATGGTGGTTTCACTAGAACCCACTATTCTGGTTCAGCCTCCGCTTCCTCCTCGCCAAGGTGCCTCGGTCCAACCATCGTCGGCTCCGACCTACAGATCGGTTGTGACTGGTGCTTCTCGTTTGACTTTTCGATCCTCTCTTCCGATGGTCCCCTCCCATATCCTTCGATCTGAAGGTTCCGGAGCTTGTGGATGGCTGTCCAGCCATCTCCCCGATGATTAGCGAGCTTGCTGAAGTCTCTTCTTATCACTGATGGTCCCTTATCATGAAATTCGGCTTCGATCGGCCTTCACTGGGGGTTTTCTCCTCCTTTATTAATTATTGGGATCTTTCGGGTGTGGCAGCGGTGCCTATCCTATCAAGGAAGTCCTTCTACATCCATTTATCATCTGAGATGGATTTTATTCGGGCGTGGGCCAGGGAAGGTCGGACTTGAAATCCCCAAAAGTTTCTTCTTTTTAGGTGGTCTCTTGAACCCCATCGAGGTAAGGAGTCCTCCCGTGCGACATTATTGATCTGTCTCCTCGATATCCCTCTTCCTTTCCAAAATCCAGCCGTCCTTAAATCAATTGGTAATGCTCTTGGGTTCTTCCTCTGCGTTGATGAAGCCACTCTTAGGATGGAACACACAATGGAGGCTTGAATTTGTGTGGAGTTTGACCCGGAATCTTCCCTTCCGCACAGGATTCTGCTGCGAGCAGGGGATGAGATTTATTTGTGGCAAAATATTATATATCCCCTACATCCTAGATTTTGTTCTCATTGTGGTATACAAGGGCACTCTGATCTATCTTGCAGGAACCTCTGGAACCAATCTAAGTCTTCCGTTCAAACTCCTTCTGAGGCAGTCCAGGTGCAGGATGAACATCTCTCGGCAGAGGGGTCTCATGAGAACTCTCCTTCAGTTTCCTTGGCTTCTGGTAATCGAGTGGTGAAGGCTATCGAGTCTGCTGAGGGTGCCCTCTCTCTTCAGTCTGGAAAAGAACAGTTTGGTTTGGTTGAGCCTGATCTGAAAGCTGCTGAGATCCCTTCCTCAGATCCTTGTCCTCCCCAAGAGCTTTCTATGATCTTATATGAAGGACCAATGCAGGAGCCACTGGTCTGTCCTCTTCCCAACTCCCTGGAGAGCTTTGAAGACCATTCTTCTGGTATCCTCCCTAGTTCGGTTCAGAATGTCTCAAGTCCAGTCCTCCTGGACTCTCTTCCAGCCCTCTTGTATGGCTCCCCTGGGTCTTCTACCCGTGTTGTTATTACTCCTACTCATAACTCCTTTCAAAATCTAGAAGAGGTTGGGGAGGTTATTTTACAGCCACCCCTTGCTAAAGGTGGATCCAAGGTGGCTAAATTAAAGCTTCCCCCAAGTATTATAGAGACCCGTTCCAAATCTAAGTCAATTGAAATTGGAATTCCCTTTGGGAACTCTATTGATTCAGGACTGC